>MU185085.1:109694-123050 GCA_016904865.1 Pissodes strobi
GTGTGGCTTCAACTGTACCTACTTTCATTCGAGGATGAGTGAACAAGGCGAATGCCAAATAATACAATCATGAAACAATGGAGACGAGTTATGTACGCTAGGAAAGTCGGAAAATGCTATTTCCCGCATTTGCTACACAATATATATACCTAATATAACTACAACACTAGAGTGGTAAAATCCACTTTATACATCACGCTTATCTATATTCAAAGAAACTATACAGCACTACTGTTGTAAAGTTGTAAAATACCGCTTGCAAAGTGGTTAAGTTCTACGTATTAGCTTTGTTCCAACGCCCTATAAAACCGTCCCAGGGAAGGTACTTAATTTCCGGTCAATAAATTCGTTTGTCACTTTTGACAAACGTTTAACTTGTCAAAAAATAGGTGGACGACTGGAAATTACGCTCCTGGGACGGTGTTCATGGGGCAGAGCTATTATAATACTATAGTGCACTAGCTTCAAAAGTAGTATATTATTTTATATGGAGGAAAAGTGATACTTTTCATGGCGCGCTCGTGTTTAACAGCCGAACGGAGTGAGGCTGGTAATAGAGAGCAAGCCATGAAAAGTAACTTTTCCTCCAAATAAAATATGCTGTTTTTTCTTCAAATGTCGACAAATTAATGCAAAAACATCTCTTTTTAATAGTAATAATATCTAATTATTATTAAAGATAAATGGGTTCGCAAGGCGGCTTAGACCACGGTCGTAGGTGGCTTTGCTTAGACCGGTGTCGGTGAATATAATGTAACATAAAGCTGTCAGTGGACACTGTCAACAATAATTATTTTTTTAAGATGCGTCTCCGATTGCGTTTTAATTCCGTATTGATAAGCAGTTATTGAGTAAGTTCGATTAAATAATAACCAATTTGTTCCTAAATTAGTGATTTTTAGAAATGCAGTCACAAATTGAGTGATAAATACAAATTGTAGTTTAATAAATCTTGAGTTGTTGACGCTTATTTTGTTGTCTGTTTGTATTGTATCTATGTTGCTATGACAACACTTTTACCTCCGCTGGCGGAAAAGTGAAAAGTAAAGCTCCGGCGGAGGAAAAACGAAACTTCACGGCCGCCTACACAGTCGAGTAATGACGGATTTACTGACGTTTGAAGAAAAAAGTACTTTATTCACTATTTATCCTAATGGCCAATTCCTATTCCTTTAAAATTAAGTATTGTATCGATGTATTCAGCTAGCCGGGTGGCCAACAACTGAATTTTGTTAAAAGAACGGTCGCCAACAGAAAAATCAGTAAAAATGTGCATTATGGCCTTGGAAATCTACTTCGAAGTTATTAATAATGCTAGTAGAATGTAAAAAATCCTAATACCGTATCAATATACAAATTTATTTGATCACAATTGCTTACATTAGTAGGGTCAGTAGTCACTATTTTTGGAAGAAAATCACTCATAAATCGAACCGCGAAGAATACAATGGCGAATAATTTATTCGTGAAATAAATCGCAAATGGTGGATAACTATTAGGTTAGGAACTGCAGTGTTGCCGAAATGAATTTTAAGACATAGCCTTGTTGCATTTTGCATGTAAAAGCTAATACTTGCAAAAATCTAGCAGGTGGCCAATGACTGATGCCCGACTAAAAAAAAAAGAACAAAAACAAGGAAAGAGCTATTTTGGGTACACAGGCTTCAGAACAAGGTAACAGATATTAGACAATTCGTATCTTTAAAATGCAAAATTTGCACCTAAATTGTTAGTCTATTTAAATAATGAATTATAAAATAACAAAGAAACATATTTTCAAGATTTCCTTATTATTGTGCGATACAAAAATGAAAACCTTCAACCTAAAGTTTCCTTGCTTAAACGGTTTAGCTTAATCTATATATTATTGACCAAGTAAATAGCTAAATTCTCAGTTTAGAGCATTGTAGAGAATTATTTACTAATCCCTAACAAACTTTTGCCATGCCAGAACAGTTTCAGCCGATGCATATCTCTAACTCAATTATTTATCTTCCATTAGTTTGGACATACAACTTCTACATAAAGTAGTTAAGTCTCCTTAACTATTAAGCTAGTTTCGAGAATAGTTCAAAATGATTTTTATATATCTTAATGGTTTGTTAAAATATTAATATTTCTTCTGGAACCTTTTTGAATTGTATGAATGTATATTTATTTCTATCAATGAAAGTTGGAATTATACGTATTTCTAATAGGCATTCCCATCAAGCAATAATATAAATATGTAATAACGCAACGATCTACATATTAAAACTTTCCAGTCAAAATTGCTGCATTCATTTTGATGAATTTGCTCTATGCTTTTGCTTGTCTATGTAGATATATGACAAAATTGTCTCCAAACTCACGGTATTGCGTCAGATATGATCTTATCTCAATCAATTTTTGCTCATATACTCGACAAGCGAGGGCCTTCCTTTATTGAAATTCCATCAGAGTCAACATGCAGATGAGATGTTTAATAAAGAACGTCGACTTCAGGGATTCAGCCCTATGTCGTAATATTTCTAACGATGAAATATATTTAAACGTGATGTCGTAGGTTGGAGAAAGCTTGCATTTGAATTGTATTAGAATGTAAGAAAATGAATATACTTTATCTACTCGTGTAAGTCGTGTATTTTAATAACTATTATAACAAAATAGCCGTAATTTGTGTTTTACTCATACTGGTACGTAATGAAATATTAAACAGCTACGTTATATTTATGACTCAACAGTATATCATGATGCACATTCATAGATAATGTGATGGATCACTCAGTAGGCCAGTTGTCCAAATTTGTGGAAAACCGGAAAACCGAGATGAAAATATTTTCAAGAAGTTTATGAGATTTGCATCTGGATAACAAAAGAAAGTTAATTGTGGAAAAGTAAGTAATTCTAGCTTTCATGGAAAGCTTGCCAAACAATTTAAATCATCTTTATTGTGGAGCATGTACTCAATGCTGAAAAGCATATTTAGCATTAAACGCAATATAAATATTGCCGAATATCTGTCTGATGCTAAAAACTAGGCATTATGCGCTCGCCATGTAGACTTGCTCAATTTTGATTTATGAACTGAGAAAAAAATGAATTATTAATATCCAGATATCCAGTTAGTATTGCAGCATTTAACTTTGTTAATAATAGATAACAAATAGCTCATGTTATTGCAGGATGTCAATACCGTAAAGTAAGATAATTGACAAAAATAATAAGAATATCGACAGTATCAACAAATTTAACGATATGGTAAGCAACAAAAAAGTTTAGATTTTCTGACAATAACATCCCTGCGCCACCAGTACCGCTACAGATAGAGATGTTCCGACTCTACTGATATGGTACAAGATATTTCTTTTTTGATATCAAGGGTCTTAGCATCAGTGTTAACTTTTGGATACTTTACACATATCCAATATGAGACAATAAGAACGTACCGATACTCAGACTAGATATAGCTGGTTTCACTAGGTCATATAGGAATGTATCAATTTCTTGAACAAGAAATCGCGCTAGGACTGAATTTATCATTGATAGTTTTATACGTATCTAATTTTTTTCGTTACTATTACAAGAACGCAGTCAAAACTACAAAAACCTACCCAGGTGCAGACAATAACTCCAACGACAACCCTGTAATAGCTAAACTCAATGTAAATATGAGAAAGATAACAAAACGTTCAAATAGACACAAAACTCCTCATAGCATCCCAAAAAACACTAACTCAGTAAAGAAAGAGGAAAACGAATGCATAAGAGGGATTCCCAAATTAAACGAAGTCATGGTGGATGAAAAGTGAATACACATTTTGGATTCCCAGAATGACTTGTAACACGAGAGGGGTTCTTTGGGATTAATGTGCTCTTCCAGCGCTGTCTCTATATAAGTTGTTTACCTACAAAGTTCCCACAAAATCAAAACCATGCAAACGTGGTAGTAGCAAACACCGCAGCAGGGAATGTGCAGGTATATCAATATCTAGGAGCCTGGATAGAACAATCCGGTGATCAAACTAGAGAGATAAGAACAAGAATAGAGATAACTAAACCAACATTGTGAAGACGAAAATGTTATTTACCAGTCGGAATATTAAGATAGGACTTAGGATGAGGATGTTGTGCTCCAACGTATTCTCCACGCCCTTGTTGAAGTCTGGACCCTCAAGAAGACACCACAAACCGACTACAAGCCTTCGAAATGTGGTGTTACCTTAGAATGTTGCGTATTCGCTGGACCGATAAGATCACTAATGCCGAACTCCTCAATCGGATGCAAAAAAGCCAAATCATTTACACCCTAAAAAGAACAAAGCTTCAATACTTGGGTCACATAATTAGATATTCCAAATACACAATTCTACATCTGATAGTTCAGGGGAAGATTGGTGGGATGGGAATATTGGTAGACGCCGTCTGTCCTGGCTGAAAAACCTAAGAGACTAGTTTAATTGCAGCAATGTTCAACTGTTTCGAGCTACAGTCCATAAGGTCCAGATACCTATGACGATAGCAAACCTCCGCTAGGAGATGCACCGTAAGAAAAAGATTTTTTTCGAAATTGATGGAATGATATAGTGTTGCTACAGTTTAATCAGGTTCAGGTTGTGAAGTTGGTTAACCTGATAATCTTGAGTTAGAAGTTTTATCATACATTTTATTGGTCAAAGCAAGCAATTATTAAGCTCAAAGTTAGGTGAGTTGGTATTTGCTGAAAATATTGAAATTCCACTAAAAGATTCTTGAGCTTCGCCAAAAAAGGAAGCAAATTTCATGTTTGGCAACAAACTGTGGCAAAAATAGGCTTTCAATACAGCTGCTCACATATGATGATAATCTAAATAATCATAGCCAATATATTTTTATTTTATGAAGAGTATTTCTTAAATTTTGGAAGAATCGCTAGCCGATATTTTCAAGTATCGACATTTCATGATTGATTTTTTGAAGTATCGATACATTACATTTCGAGACTTAGGATAACGGAGAATTGAAATTTTCACAGTATCGCACTAGGTCTAGGTATACTTCGCTTCGAGATAGAATTTCAAGTGGTTAAATGGAGAAAAGAAATTGCATAATATAAACTCAACTTGACCTTGACTTCAATATACCCAACCCTTGTTTATATAGGTAATAGTTATTCAACCTCGAACTGAAAAAAGGCCTCATCGCTAGATGGCGTCCGGCCTGAAATGTGCCCATTGACGAATTTCAAGAAATTACTACGCGTCCTACGAGAAACGTTGCGAGGAGGGAGTTCCTACATTTCTATTGGTGCATTCCCAAGGGCTGTTACCTGGCGGCGCGGAGTGGCCGAGTGTTCGTAATAATTCCGAATATCTCATTGTTTATTTTTATATTTTCCGCCATTGTTCAAGTTGAACAAGCTTTACTTTGTAAAATGTTTGTGTTTGGGTTGTAATGATTAATTTTGGGCTGAGTAAATTGCGATTATCTATCTACGTTTTTTTTCTAGGTAAGTACAAAAGTACCCACTTCCTTTGTTTTGTAGTTTTTGTCGGAAATCAGAGTGTTGCAATAGCAGTTTCGAAGTTTAATAAACAGAACAGGTTTAATTAAATACGATGAACATTTTTATAATAATCATATATATGTAGATAGGGATAGGGTAAATCTTTACATCTACTTTTTTATATCCATCAGTATGCTTTCTCATATTAACGTTTATTTTGTACGTAAGTACATAGTAGATGTTGCACGTCTAGGTGTCTATGAACAGTTTTGAATAGTTAATTAATTGATTGATAGGCATGTATAAGGAAGGATGACAAATGTATGGAATGAATATTGAATTTAATTAATAGCATATTATGATATAAGTGTATAAGAGCACTTTTAAAGCACGCGCGTTTAGATTTCTTTAAATTTACTTTTTTGGGTTGTTCCACATTTGTATTGTTTTAATTGTTTCAGTTTTTGACAAACAAATTCTTTACAAACTAAGTCAAAATTACATTAGATTTTAATTTGTTTCAGATAACGTCTATTTTGAGAGCATCAATTTGTAAAGGAACATCCCCTGGGCGAGAAAGCTTTCTTTGATCGCTGTGCCTACAAAGTATGTCTTCATCATTGGTGCCAAATATTTTCCCATTAAATATGGTTCAAGAAATCTGAGCAATTAAATTTTTAAAGAGTGCTTTTTATGTACTTGGGTACTCTTTACTTCACCTTCATCAATAGGAGAAGACTTATCCACAAACTACAGGCCTATGGAATTACAAACAGTGCACTTTTTTGGTTCACTGATCACCTGGAGGATCGCTCCCATGTGACTAGAGTGAATAATGCGTCCTCAAATCCGTTTGATAGTGAGATAGAGGTGCCGCAGGGCAGTGTTCTGAGCCCCCTTTTGTTTGTGCTATATGTCAATGACCTAGACCGAGTTTTAAATTATACATTTCTAAGTTTGTTTGTGGATGATATGTTGATCTGTGTTTGCGGGAAGGATTTTAATCAGGTAGTAGATACTACGAAATCAAAACTTAACATCCTTTATAACTCATTGTGTGTAAATAGGCTTAGGTTAAAAAAAGACAAAGTACATGGTTTTTTGGCTCTAAGCAGAATTGTAATAGATTTCTAGAAAATAATTATTGGGTTAAGATAGATATCTAATGGCCTATTTGAAAATGCATCTAATAATATTTAGGGGTAGTCTTGGATTCTCAGCTTAATTTTTCATTACATGTAGATCATATTTGAAAAAAAATTGGAAAAGATAGAATTTTTTAGGAGAATAGCTGAGATTCTTAGTCACTGGAGTCGTGTTCTTATATATAATACCATTATATATCCGCATTTCAATTACTGTTTTTCATTGGTGATATCAGGTAAAAAGGCTGATATACAAAGACTCCAGTTGCTACGAAATAAAGCTATGCGCATTATATTATTCTGTACACATTATACTCCCATTAATTTGATGCTAAAGCCACTTAGATGGCTTTCAATACAGCAAAGCATAGATATGTCCAATGTACTATTTATTTTTAAAACAAAAAATCAATTATTGCCCGAATAAGCTGATTTGAAGGTGATTCATGTTTATCCCACCGGGAATTCATAATTAATGTTTTATTAAGGACTTTAATATATAAACAATGTAAGTCATATTCAAAATGCGAATTGACATTATAATTTTTTTATTCACTATCCACTTTTATTCACGGAGTAAAAAACAACATTTTAATATTACTCCAAGAGTTATTTTTAGTTACTTAGTATTCGAAAAAGTTGTTTGCTGTTTTTTTTAACTGGAACATAAAACTTTAAATATATATTATATAATTGTATTCTTCCAATTTACTACAATTAAGGACTTTTTCACAGTGTAAAAAAGTAATATTTTTCTAGCGAGTTTGAATTTTTTAAATTAAAAAGTAAGTTTTATGGACCAATATTGTTTGGCACGAAACATGATTTTGAATATGATTTGACAATTTTAAATATATATACATATATAAATTTTTAAATACTAATAAATGAGATCTGTGAATCATCTTATATTTAAATAAAGATAAAACATTAATCGACTGATTATAATTAATTTATTAGTTGATTCTTATTAAATGGTGATGCTTTTAGGTTGTATCTATGTTAATGTAGTCCAATTACTTTTCGATATTTAAGTAATATTTATAAGTACTTATTTATGGAGTTGTAGTCGATCTAATCTCTTGATACATCAGTTTATCACAATAGCTATATTAGCAACTTCTGATTGAAAAATAGCAAAAATAATTATGGTTTCTGGTGATTAATTGTAACTTATAATATACAAGAAAGTTATTTTAAGAACATGTATAACTTTACAAGTTTGATAGGCAATAACACAAAACTTTGATATGAAAAAATTTGGCATCTAAGATAAAATAAATGAATTAATTCAAAGGGAAATAATACAAGTGAACATAAAATGATCAGTTGAAAATAAGGGATGAATCAAACCAGAAGTCGCCCGAAACAGCACACTACTCTCGATGCTTATTTTTTATCTTATATACTTGTTCTTTAGTTTTATAGGACTGGTTGTATAGGTTGATGTGTTTTATCAATTGAATTGTTTAATTTTCGAGTAAATATAGTTTTACTCGGATGTTGTTTATTTCACTATCCTAAATCCGAATTTTTTCAAAAATTATTTACTTGATTATAGCGAATAAACTACAGTATATATTTTGAAGAGTACATTTATATTAATTTAATTTGATTGTCAATTATGTAATAATGATAATAATGACTATAAGCGATTGAAAGTTTTGAACATTGGCTGTTGGCCTGGAGCAATATTATATGTACCGATACATAAATTAGTATTAATATATGCCGAACTCATATTAAATAAAGACTTATCCAAGGTAAGAGTTTTGATTTCAGTTTTTAAACACCTTGTTTCTTATCTCCCCCTCTTTTGCAAAAATAATGAAATTTAATAAAATAAAAATATTTAATTTTATTATTAATCTCCAAATAACAAGACATTTTAATCAATAATTGGATAAATACATGTTTCTGGTGCATTAAAGCATAAAATTGCAGAAAATGTTTAATTGTCTTCTTTCTATAAAAATAAAAAATACATGAAATAACTATACCTACCTACTATTGGAACTAAATTTAATTTTTATCTATATTTCTCTATAAACATTGCAAGTTTAAAAATTGTGATACCTTACTTTTTGACTAATAATAGGAAACGAATAATCAATTTTTATAAATATAATTTTTTTTATAGTTTAATAATATGTTTTTAGTGTTCCTAATTTTGAGTGCGTTAAAATATCCAGTTTATATTGTAAAATTTTACTTATATCAAGTCAAAACGTTTTACATTTAGCAAATAGGATTTTATTATTGTTCATTATTTTCCCATTTTTTAATGGCATATGCAAATCTATTTTCTTCGACTACTGCACCAATTCAATTAGGCCTATATGAATAAAATAGAAACTAGCAAAGAAATTGACACAAAAATCAATGTATTAAAAATGCTAAAAACCATTTTCTCAAACATAAAATAAATTCAATTGAAAAGTCAAGATTGGGGAAGCAGTATTGGAAATTTAATTTTGTGTGTTAAAATTAAACTGATAAAACCGGTTCTAGCCACTTAGCCTTGGCTGAAGATCATTTCTTGGAAATCTACGGCTCCGCGAATATAATATTGTATTCCCCTTTCTACCCCTTCCTTTTCGTATGTAGGGTAAACATTGCACGTGTTTTCATTCATTAATACTGTTTTTGGTGCCAGCCACTGGGGGCAGCACCTCTCCACAGGCCCCGTTGAACGACTTTCTTCTTATAAAGACAATGACCCAACTAACCACCACCAAGATCCTAATTAAGTTATTTATTTAAATATTACATATATTCTCAGACATAATGCGCACAATGGAAAATTAATTAGGTCTCAAACCTAATTGAGATTATGGTATCGCACTTAAAATAATTATAAGATTCATTAAAATAGGTATCACCCAAATTATAAGATAATAAACCCCTAATTTTAAGTTCAAAATCATTAATACTGCCTAGTTTATTTTTTATATATTCCTAACTAAAGTCTAAGTTTTTAAAATTCTGACTAAGTAACAGAAAATCACAGAGCCTTCTAAATAAAGTAAAATAAAGATTAATCCACTTAATAAAAACAATTTGAAATTACTCCCATGGCAGCGATAATATCACTGGACAAATAATCAGTAAAAAAAGAAGTATTTAATCAAATTAAATTGCCCTGTGAAGAAAATATATAGTCAATGAAGATTTATAGGGGAAATCGAAGTGAGCTCAATTCGGTAACATCCTTATCGATAAAAACCTAAAGTAGTAGTTTGTCATAAGGCTTACAGCAAGTTAGAGTAAGTGCGTAGTATTTAATTAAGTATACGTAGTACAAAAAATAAATCAGTTAAATACAATAATATTAGCAAGACATTTGCTAACCAAGATATTATCATATTCGATAATGAAGAAAGTCGATATTAATCAATAAAATACTGGTTAGAAACGGTAATAGATACGGTCAAAGATAATAAACGATTAAAGTCATTTAACAGTAAGTTCGATAAAAATAAGGTAAGTAATTATATGACCTACAGTAAGGGCGAAGCATTTAGGTAATTGTACGCAATACAAAAAAGTGAATCAGATAACTATAATGATACTTGCAAGACATATGCTAACCAACGTAATATCGTCTTCGATAGTGAAGCAGTTCGGTATTAGTTAATCAAATAACGTTAAAAAACGGTAATATATACGATAAAAGATAATAAGCTATTAAAAAAGCATTTAACGGTAGTTTCGAGAGAGATAAGGTAAGGTATGGTAAGTAAAATAAGTAATTATAGAACCTACTTGTATGTCATTTTTATATGATCACACTGAAGTGGAATTTACTGGTAGGTTGCTCGCTGTTCCTTATCTTATAGAGCAACTTGGCTGAGCCAAATTAATGCTTTACCGCTTCATGTGATGCTGCACGTCACGCCATGTGTGTTAGCATCACTTCGACAAAAAGATCTCAAACTGGCAGGAATGAACCTGGAGAAACTCTTTAAGCTAGCGAAAGACCGAACAGAAGATGGGCCCTAGTTAAATTATAAATAATTTTTACTGTCTAATATAGAAACACAACGATATAACATTCCTTTTGAAGAAGTTAACCTCACTTTAGATAAATTATTTTCACGAGACGATATTACAGATAATAGGAGAAAATATTAATGGCAGAGTGCTTGCCAATTTATCTCAAGATAAATTAATAATACTCGACCTGATGTTCAAAACTACAACGATAATATCTCGACTTCGAAAAATTCCCTTTTCTCTTTCTACCCGTTTATCGCGCGGACGGGAAGCTCACGTCAACTGCCAAAGATATCCTAGATATCCGGAAATGAGAGACTACTACGAACACGTCGGAACTGTACCCGGCGATACCGTTTGGGTAAGTTCCCATATTGTTCTAAAGTATGACATAGTTAATTTTTTACTTTTTAATATATAAATTATAAGTTCAAAATAGGTATGTTAAGTTCTTACATGATCAAGGGAATATCAACCATATCAATCTACCAGTGAAAGAGAATAATTTATATTTTTAGGTTTGGTAGCATTTACAAAGCTATAGTGTCAAAGATGTAAACTTAAAAGCTTCAGTTGCTGAGTGACATGCCTTCATCTTGGCTACTATTTTGCCTTTAATACTAACGAAGAATACACTCTCACAATTAGTAAATGTATGAGAGCCTCTTAAGCGCATGCATTTCTCCGTTCCTAGCTTACTAGAGATGTTTTGGGCTGCAATGTATCGCGAGATCCAAATAAAACTCACAATTTTTCTTAAACCTATGGCTTGAAGCTGATAAATGAACTAAACGTGTTTTGAAATCATAACATCAAGGAAAGTGCCCGTGTGCCTCCACCCAATTTTGGCACGATTTTTCGAATAATTCAGACACACTATTTTCAGAAGCCATAAAAATGCTACCAACATAATAGTAATATTTTTAAAGTTTCTCCTTCTACTAGACTTCTGGCCAGGAATAGAACTATTTCGGTTGTGTTTTCAGAGTTGCTCAAAAAATCGCTTAATTTTTTCGACAAAAAACTAAACCCATGTTTATAAATTAAAAAAAAATTACTCAAAATACGGAACATTACCTTGAGGTAGAATGTGTCTGGGCACACCTGTACTGATACTGTCATTGTTGTAAAGGTTCCATAAAACATTATACCCACTTACTATTTAGTGAAGACGCCGAGATGAAGAACTTTCCGCTTTGCAAAATCAAAACAGTAGTTGTGGGCGTGGCGTGACACATGTTATACATTATTTCCGACTAACGGAGAATGCACAGGTCATTGAGTCAGTTTGGTTATTCCTGGCTATTGGCTAGTGCTCTTCCATTATGTTGCCGCACACACGGGTCCGGTGCATGTGAAAACACTCATTATTTCATGCGCCCTTTAGCCGTGTAAACGGCGCCGTTTGGACGGCCACCGACCGTGTATGTGTGAAACAGGCCTTAGAGTGGTCACGACGCGACGGCCGACGACGCGGAGAAGATAAGTAAGATTAGGGGTGTATTCCTAATATTGTTTAGCGAGACTGGTGTACCATAATTTTTATTTTAACTAATACGTATCCCTAGTATTTTTGCTAACTCAAGCTAGCCCAAAGCACAAGTAACGTTTTCCTTGTTGCAATGGAGAAAAAAATTTTAGCGTGAGCCACGTCATCCGGAGCTAAAGATATATAATTTATATGAACAAATATACCTTCAAATTTTAATTACGTTATTGCACGATCACCTTGTATACGACCATTACATGTGTAAGTATGTCAGTAGTTTTAATGCTATTTTAAAACTGCCAAAACACACTTTAAAAAAGGCCTTTTCACCCATTTTACAATTTGTTTTCTTCTTAGCATAGTTTTTTGATCACCCTGTACAGCTTTCTCTATGAACTTTAAATCACAATAAAAACTATAATTTTTAATGAAATATGTGACTCAAATTAGTTAAATACGACACGTTGGACGTGTAAAACCGTTGGTAAATAATAATTGTGGATGTATGGTCCACCATTTTGAAAAATCGTCATCTTGAGTCACAGTCTTAAAATTGGTTTTGTTCTGCACATCAAATCTTGCAGAATTATCTAGAAAACGTCCTTGTAAAATTTTGTGCTTCAAGACAGAATTCTCAAATAACGTCATTTTTTTAATCTTTCCCGCCTAAATTGAGGTAGTCACCACTTCTACCGATGTTTATTCTTAGCAGTTTCGGGGAGAGATAAATTAGCAGCTTTCAGATAAGCTATATCGTGAAAATGTACCCTTTTCCAGAAACTGATATTTTTGGACACTAAACCAGGAAATTGTTGGATATTATATATAGGGGACACATTCTTACTGAACTAATAAAAAAACGGTGTGTACAGGGTGTTCGGTTATATTTTGAACAGAGTCTGCAACCTTTATTTTTAAATATATGCAAAAATGGTAAATACAAAAGTTTTAGGATTTTGTCTCAACCGCCACGATTCGTCATCCTTGAATATACAGGGTGTGCCATGTAGCAATGGTAAATATCACCTTTGTTATTTTAAATGGAACACCCTGTATGTTATTGCATATTTGGATTTTGCGGAGGATTCTATACATATTTCATGAATAATGTCCTATACCTATCTTCAACTGTTTTTGAAATATTGACAATTGAAAATCGACCAGTTACCAAGTTTGACAGCCTGCGTAATCTAAACGGCTAAAGATAGAGAAAAATGGTTTGCACTTTCCCATCTTGGTTTTTCATAAGCTATCGTTTGACA
>MU185086.1:0-11900 GCA_016904865.1 Pissodes strobi
AATGTGACATTTATTTTACTTTATCTCTTCAAACAAAGGCAGGAAAAAATAAAAATAAAATAGATGATTTTCGGTATTTTACGGATATCTTCGGAAGTAGAGGGAATTTTTTAAATTTCTTGACGGCTTGTTAATCACCCTTAAATTGCGCAACTTTGCCCTAATTTAACCGACCTCGTATCTCTTACGGTTTACGAGATACCCATACAAAGAAACGAATTTGTAGCACCCTGTATAGCACGGTTTGCTGGCCGTTCTACGGTAATGTAATATAAATTAAGCAAAGATATACCAATATCATAATATCCTATTTTAGCGATTTGATCAAACCTAAGCAACATGTGGTTCGCTTATCAACTAAAATAGATATAGTCACAAAGTGCCTGAGGGCTACATACGAGAAAGGGAAAATCAAAATAGCTACTCAAGGCCACAACAGTGTTACAAAAGCTAAACAAATATATCATTAACCTATATTTAGAATAAAAATAATTTACTTTAAAAAATGCGGCAGCCTTAAGTTTATTGACAGCAAATCGAATCAATAAATTTAGAAGTAATTAACCGAAGAATATTGGCCTCTTTTCAATAATTCTTACCGCAAAATATAGCATTTTTTTTGCTAAATGCAGCATATAAAATGAAATTTCAAAATATTTCACACTGGCCAAACCGGGCTGTTACAAAAGTGCAAGAGCGTGTTTCACCGGCTGCAAAGATTAGTCTAAGCACCATTAAACAAATTAAGTAGGAAGCCAAAATGTCGAATCTGATACAGTTCTGATCTTTTTCCTCGCCAAACAAAAAACGTTATAACGCAAAATGCAAAATAGCTTTGGACGATGCTTATCAAGGTGTGTTACGCAGAACAATCCACAATTTCCATAAAACTTAAAAACAAGTACTAACTCTTGCGAGAAATTATAGAATATTTTAAACTAATGCCAATTACTAATAAGATGCCAAATAAAAAAAATGGATTTCGTTGGAGAGAAACCAGAACTAATAGAACAATTTTAATGAAAAAAACCTGACGTAAGACATCTTCGGATCCAACTTGTAAAGAAAATGAAAGCTTACCGTGCAGAAGAACCCCCAATTGTTTATATGGATGAAACATACTTACATTCATCACATACAATCCAAATATCTTGGAGAGACGAAACTGGCGAAGGCATAAGACAACCTGTATCAACCAATTTATTGTGCATTAAAGCATAAAATTGCAGAAAATGTTTAATTGTTTTCTTTCTATAAAAAGAAAAAATACATAAAATAACTATACCTACCTACTATTGGAACTAAATTTAATTTTTATCTATATTTCTCTATAAATATTGTAAGTTGACTTATAATAGGAAACGAATAATCAATTATTATAAATATAATTTTGTTTATAGTTTAATTATATGTTTTTAGTGTTCCTAATTTTAAATGCGTTAAAAATATCCAGTTTATATTGTAAAATTTTACTTATATCAATTCAAAACGTTTTACATTTAGCAAATAGGATTTTATTATTGTTTTAATTTTCCCATTTTTTAATGGCATATGCAAAACTATTTTCTTCGCCTACTGCACCAATTCAATTATATAAATAATAGAAACTAGTAAAGAAATTGATCACAAAAATCAATGTGTTAAAAATGCTAAAAACCCTTTTCCCAAACAATAAAATAAACTCAATTGAAAAGTCAAGATTGGGGAAGCACGTATTGGAAATTTCATTCTGTGTAACAATTAAACTGATAAAACCGGTTCTAGCCACTTAGCCTTGGCTGAAGATCATTTCTTGGAATTCTACAGCTCGGCTCCGTGAATATAATTTTATATTCCCCTTTCTACCCCTTCCTTGTCGTATGTAGGGTAAACATTGCATGTGTTTTCATTCAGTAATACTGTTTTTGGTGCAGCACCTCTCAGGCAGGCCCCGTTGAACGACTATTTCTTATAAAGACAATGATCAAGCCTATGATAAGCAATAAGGGGATGACACGCAATCGGTGGTTTAAACCTAAGACACGCAAGTAAACCAAAAACACGCTGGAAAGGCAAAGCGATATACGTGTGCCAGAGCGGTACCCGTGGAGAGGACCCTAAAAACAGTACGGCTGCCCAAAATAAAAACCATGTGACTCTAGTTTTATTAGAACCGAGAAGAATCAGTTTTTGCGTTTTATACGAAGCCGCTGAAAACAAATAACTTTATGGGGAAAAAAATGTTACTGCATTTTGGATACAAGAGAAGGGAATTATGTCTCTATATTTTTGCTCGCCTATCTACAAAATTTGAGGTAGGCCTAGAAAAAACTGTTTTTATATTTAATTTAGATCGGTACTTGATGCCGAAATTACAAGTAAAAACAAAGTATTTGCCTTTACTCTGTTTTTTTGTACTGTACCACTTGCTGAGGTACTTCAAAATATTTGTTTAAAAACCAGTAGCAATATAAGCGACCCATAAATCGCTATGCGCAAACTCCGGATGGCTTGGCTTTGGTTTGAAATCGCTGCTAGAACAAACCTATTATAAATTATTAATGAAACCATATTAACGAAAACTCGATCATGCTCGATATGGGGGCATCTGTCTTAAACAGGACTTTTGAAAAAAAATTGACATTCTGATAGATAAAAATACCAGCAGACGGTGTCCCAGCTTTGCGGACATCAATTAAATCAAATCAAAAAAGTTCCATTCCATTTAAGAAATACCCTAAACTGGAAATAAATTTTGTGTTATTAGAATGTATTAAAGCTAAGTTTTGAAATGGAAAAACTTTGATGATATACTAAGAATAACGTACTAAATCGGAGTTTTATCCACAATACCGAAACAGAATTATTGCACTCGACGCGCGTTTCGCTAACCATGTTTGCATCATCGGAAGATGATGATGCTAACATGGTTAGCGAAAGGTGCGTCGAGTGCAATAATTCTGTTTCGGTATTGTGGACAAAACTCCGATTTAGCGCATGTTGCCGAAGGTTCCAAACCCCAACATAGAAGAATAACGTAGATAAAGGGAGTGGTACTTCTACGTGGGACACACTGTAGATCATAATTTAATATACATGTATAATAGGATAGTGATATTTGTCTGAAAAATTCGGTAAAAACCCAATTAAATACTTACTTTTGGTTCAACATCTGTCTCCTTTACATTTAGTAAAGCAAGTTGCACTAATCTCTTAGATCTCATACTAAAACGACTGGAGACCGACATCATAACCTTCCCCTCTGAAATCTTTTAAAATACAGACCTTCCGTGAGCTACTAAAACTACTTATATAGGTATATTAAATAATGATTTTATCCTAGACGGCGCAACACTTTAAAAACAAAGTAAGTGCATATTCCAAGATAAAAACGGTGTAAGTGCAATACAGTTACTTCGTTTTTTTGTTGTAGGATACGTTTACTCTGTTTTTAATTTGAAAAGGCATATGGGTAAATGCAGTTACTTGGTTTGGCTGATGCCATAACTTTGTTATTTATCTTATTGGGAAAAAAATTATACCTAAATGTGGGCAAGAACACAGTAAGTGCGAATAAAGTGAAAACTCAATTTTTAAAAAAATGTCAAGTTACATGGTTTTTATTTTGGACAGCCGAGTTGTTTGTCTTAGCAAAAAGTAAATATTGAACATTGCAATGATTACTCATAACCTAACTAGTGTTTCATCTTACCTATAGATCTATCTATAGGGCCTATTGCCTGATAATAGCCACTCGAACAAAACGAATAGTGTCCATTCTAGAGACTTCTCCAAAATCAATAGTGTCAGTCAGTTCCAGGAATCGGCGACATGACAGCAACAGCAACACATAAATTCTTTTAGAAAGATTGGAAAATATAATTAATTCCACTGGAAGACTGCACGAAAATTTTGGTAACTTACCACGTGGAGGTAGGTTTCCAATAACTCAACAAAAACTTTTATAGGTAACCACCATGGTTCGAGTCGAAATACTTAAATGTAACAAAAATATCATAAACTAATGACCCTAATTACTTGAACTAGTCAATGAGGATTTACACTTCGAAAAGGTCACATAGAACGCCGGCTTATCGACTCGTCGCCCAGACAGCACGGCGTAAAAAGGAAAGACCCTTCTCTCGCACGGAACGAATTTCAACACCTTGACTTAGAAACATTGCTGCCAACTTAACTTAGTTGAAATAGCGAGTCCAAGCGCAGGAAGAACCATCTACTTCACAGCTCGGTTAATCGAACTTCTGCTCCACACCATATTCGCCAAGCGGCAAGTAAATACGCCTTAAAAAGAACCGTTACTTGCGAACGACGATTCTTGAATTTGTCTAACCTAACTGTCAAAATCATATGGTGTGCCTGTCTTACGGTTAAGCCTCATAGGTAAATGACACTTTGACACTTAAAAAAAAATTAAAACACGAAATCTCTTCGAAAGATGAATAAAACAAAAGGAAACAATACACCGAAACACAATTAGATAAACGAATTACATTAGATGACTTTTATAATCTCACAATCGTTTGAGATATGTACTGCTAGCAATTGATTTAAAATAATAAACATATTCAAGGTTACATTTGTATCTAACAGTTTTTTAAGTTTTTATTAACTTTTAGATCGAAGAAAAGCTTGTGAGCGTTATCCCGAATAATAAAAAGAGCGCTAGTATTCAATCAATGAAGTCAATAGCCTAGCAAATTGAATTGCACAACCACAACTTTTTATAGAGGTTTCCGAACTTAGTCGAGTATCTACTGCTTAGAAAGGGATAAAAATCAGCCTTGATGTTATGATCATATCATGAGTATCTAGTATATCCTAAATTTAAATATAGAAAATGTATTCAATAACTTTCAAGACAGAACAAGGTAATGTACTTCATACACTGTACCTATATTGGAATAATCCAAACTAAATTATGATTGTAAATAAAAATAAATATAAACCAAGCAAAGCTGTAGCATTTGTTCATGCCAAAATTTGAAAATGCTACACTACCCCCTTCCGAAAAAAAAATAGACTAGCTTAAATAATAGGCTATTTAATAAAATAATACCCAGGGGTTGTTTAATTCATAACAAAATTATCATTACCGAGATCTATATCCTATGTAGTTGCATCCTGAATTATTTTGGACTTGATAACTTCGTGTATCACCCGCCTTGAAAGAACAAAATCGAGAAAGGTCAGATTCAGTTCGGTCACAAATAGGTAAGGTCCATCCAATAATAATCAGTAGTCAAGGCACTACACGGTAATGTAATCAACACAAAAATGGCTATATCATTAAAAATATCCAAAACTTCTGAAGATTAAAGTCACTAAGAACTATAATATTTCCAATAAACAACATGATAAAACTATGACATGTATAGTTTCATATATTCAGCTTACAAGTATCCAGTAATCAGATTAAACACCAAAACATAAGTTTTAAACAAGCTTTTGTTATGTACTAAAAAGTAGAAAATAAATTTAAATAAGTTGGAAAATAAAATAAAATTAGTTTTTGTCATACGCTCCGAAAAATAACTGTTTTACGGACTCATTTGAGTCCGTAAAATGCTTCTTTTTAGGCCTAGTCCCTAAAAGTCGTCATGGCAACTTTTACGGACTATTCCAAAATTCCTGAATATGTCTAAATATCAAATTTCGAATGACATGAGAAAATTGTCAAATAGTTGCTACGATATCAAATTCTAAGCTAACTTTGTCGTACATTAAGATTTAAAAAATTATGGTAAATTTGCAAATTTAGGCGTTCTGAAGAATTGCAAAAAGCGTATAAATAAAAATTAAATTTTGGGAGCGTATGACAAAAAATAGTGTGTGTCACACGTACCTAAATGAAGTTTTTCAGGACTCATCTGCTATTCCGGACTCGGCTAACGCCTCGTCCGGAAACAGCAATGATTCGTCCTGAAAAACTCCATTTTAGGTACTTGTAACAAAAATAACTATTATGAATGTCGATTGGCTGCTCTAAAAGCTTGTCGCTAGAAGAACGCATTGACATTTAGTTTGGTAGAACTACTGGATATCTGGCCACAAGCTATTACAAAGACTCTTTCTCCTTGATCCCGAAAGTTCCCGAATATCAATTTTCAATCGAATCGCACCATAAATAGAATTTTTCCGCCATATTATACACGCCATTTTGAATTTCAAAGCTTTGACTCAAAAACTCTCTGATGTAAATTTTCAATTGAATCGGACAATAAATACATAACAAAATTTGTCCGCCATCTTGGATTTAAAAAAATTGAATATATTAAATAGTTTTGTCACGCAAACTATGTAAGAATGCCAATTTTAAAGTAAATAGCGCATTTAGAGTTGGTTCTAATTTAGTTTGCATGATTTGACCTCTGAATAAAAACTAGAACTTAACAGGCGCGAGCGGACTGATAGTCCGAAATCTAAATTTTCAGAAAACAACTGCACTCCACCAGTTGCAAATCGATGCTAATTGATACGTCGGCCCAGATAAACCCACACCAGATGCGAAACCTCCCACCTAACGCATGAAACAAGAATTCGTTTAAAGCTCCGCCTCTTTGGGATGGCCAGCCATCCCAAGAAATAGTCAGGGCAAGCTCTAGTGTGATTCTAAACGCGAGCCACCCGAGTCTTTTGGTTTAGTCCGAGAGTGTTACGAAAAATAATTAATCTTTATTTTATTTTTGTTAAAAATGCCTGGTTATAAGTGCCTTTATTTGAATTGTTCTACTAGAAGCGGTGGCGAAAAATCATTTTTTGTCATACGCTCCCAAAAATAGCTATTTTACGGACTCATTTGAGTCCGTAAAATGCTTCTTTTTAGGCCTAGTCTCTAAAAGTCGTCATGGCAACTTTTACGGACTATTCCAAAATTCCTGAATATGTCTAAATGTCAAATTTCGAATGGCGTGACAAAATTGTCAAATAGTTGCTACGATATCAAATTCTAAGCTAACTTTGTCGTACATTATGATTTCAAAAATTATGGTAAATTTGCAAATTTAGGCGTTCTGAAGAATTGCAAAAAGCGTATAAATAAAAATTAAATTTTGGGAGCGTATGACAAAAAATAGTGTTTGTCACACGTACCTAAATGAAGTTTTTCAGGACTCATCTGCTATTCCAGGCTCGGCTAACGCCTCGTCCGGAAACAGCAATGATTCGTCCTGAAAAACTCCATTTTAGGTACTTGTAACAAAAATAACTAATTTAAATTACTCCACGATCCTGAAATGTATGTATAAATGTTGTTTAACGCACATTCCAGCACACTTATTTCCAAAATTATTACATATTCTAAAATCGAATGAGCACGAAATTCAATTAAATTTGAAAACTGGCAGATATAATGTTATAGCTAATTTTTTTTAAATCCAACTAATGTTATACAGTGTCCGCCAGCATATTGGCCACATATGGGAAATTTTTTTATTATTATGGTATCGGAACTTATGTTTTAACCAATCTATTCTGCATGTCTGACAATCTAAAAATGCATTTTAACGTTGAAAATGTTTCTGTTTTCCTAGTATAGGGCCTCAAATCGTGAACAAGTGCATGCTACTTTTGCCACATTCATGACGTCATAGGCGTGAGAGATCGTGTTAGTTTGTTTATTTAAACCTAAATTTGATTATAACGTATCTGAATCGGATCAAATGACTAAAATGAATTGGAACTAATTGAAACTAACCGAAAGTTTATTAAACGACTAATCAAAACTAACCAAAAGCACCAAAACAGGCTAAAACGTATCGGAACAGGTTACAAAAATTGAAGTAAGTTAAAACTAATCAAAACAAACCGAATTTTGGCGACTAACCAAAACTAACCGAAAATATTAAATTTGATTATAACGTGTCGGAACCGGTTCAAATAACTAAAAAAAATTGAAACTAACTGAAACTAACCGAAAGTTGATTGGATCACTAACCAAAACTAACTAAGCGCGAAAACGGGTTAAGACCTATCGGAACAGGTTACAAAAATGAAAGTAAGTTAAAATTAACCAAAACGAACCGAATTTTGGCGACTAATGAAAACAAACCACAAACATTAAATTTGATTATAACGTATCGGAACTGGTTCAAGTGATTAAAATAATTTGGCACTAACTGAAAGTAACCGAAAGTTGATTGAATGACTAACCAAAACTAACCAAAGGTAATTAAAAGCACCAAAACGGGCTAAAACTTATCAGAACACATTACAAATGTTAAGTTAAAACTAACCTAAATTAAGCGAATTTTGGCGACTAAGCAGACGCATTAAAATTGCTTATAATGTACCGGAAACGGTTGAAATGACTAAAATATAATAAAACTAGCTGAACTTTACCGAAAGTTAATTGAACGACTAACTAACCAAAAGTAACCAAAAGCACCAAAACGGGCTAAAACGCATCGAAATAGATTAAAAATATTGAACTAAGTTCAAACTACCCCAAATTAACCGAATTTTGGTGACTAACCAAAACTTACCAAAAACATTAAAAATGCTTATAACGTCTCGGTACGGGTTCAAATGACTAAAATAAATTGGAACTAACTGAATTTTACCTAAAGTTGATTGAACAACTAACCAAAAGTAAGTAAAAGCATCAAATCGGGCTAAAACGTATCGAAATAGATTGAAACTATTAAAACTATCCCAAATTAACCGAATTTTAGTGACTACCCAAAAATAACCAAAAACACTAAAATTGTTTATAACGTATCGGAACTGATTAAAATGATTAAAATAAATTAATGCCAACTGAAATTAATTGACAGTTGATTGAACGACTAACCAACACTAACCAAAAGCACCAGAAAGGGCTAAAACATATCGGAACATATTAAAAATATAAAGGTAAGTTGAAACTAACTTTAATTAACCGAACTTTGGCGACTAACTAAAATTAACCAAAACATTAAAATTGGTTATGCCGTATCGGATCCGGTTCAAAGGACTGAAATAAATTAAAACTAACTAAAACTAACCGAAAACTGATTGAATGACTAACCAAAACTAATCAAAAGTAACCATAAACACCAAAAAGGGCTAAAACGTATCGGAACTGATTAAAGGTATTAAAATAAGTTACTAACCCAAATTAACCGAATTTTGGCGACTAACTAAAATGAACCAAAATATTAAAACTGGTTATAACGTATCGGATCCGGTTCCAATGACTGAAATAAATTAAAACTAACTAAAACTAACCGAAGGCTGATTGAATGACTAATCAAAACTAATCAAAAGTAACGATAAACACCAAAAGGGCTAAAGCTATCGGAACTGATAAAAGGTATTAAAATAAGTAGCTAACCCAAATTAACTGAATTTTTACGGCTAACTAAAATTAACCAAAAACGCTTAAATTGGTTATAACGTACTGGAACCTGCTCAATTGAATAAAATAAATTGGAACTAACTGAAAGTAACCGAAAGTTGATTGAAAAACTAACCAAAACTAACCAAATGTAACTAAAAGCACCAAAACGGGCTAAAACGTATCGAAATAGAATAAAACCATGGAAGTAAGTTAAAACTAATACAAATTAACCGAATTTTGCTGACTAACCAAAAACACTAAAATTGGGTATAACGTATCGGAACTGGTTCAAATGACTAAAATAAATTAAAACTAACTGAAAAATAGCCTGTTTGTACTTTATTTCTTAAACATATTTATTCATGTTTCAAACATGAGTGTACATAAAATATTAAACAGTTTCTGCCAAAAATAAAAACGGTTTTTTCAAAAAAAAGTCAAAATAAATACCTGGGCCAACTCACCCGGTACTTAAGAGTTAGATGGCCAAGTGGGTATGGGATAGATAGCTCAGTTATAATTGTCCCTTATTCATTCTTTTTCTTGTTTAAATCCTTACCTTGCTTAAAACCAAAGTTTGAGCAAGTTTCGTGACACCAACTTTGGCAATGTACACATTGAATTCAGTCATCATTTTTCATCGTTGTTTTGTAGGGTTCACCGCGCCCAACACGTTCTGCATCTTCCTCTTCTAAAGGGCTATCTCCGGATTCTTGAAGCTCGAAGTCGGTAACTTCATCTGTTGAGGAATATTTTGCTTCTTTTGCTTTCATTTTCTGTGATTTCTTTTTAAAATTTTTTTTGTAACTTTTCTTTTTGCATTTTTGCTTCTTTCCTTTTGCTTCCTTATTTAGCTGAGCCAACTTTTTTAAATAAATAAAAAATTATTATTATTTTTCTCATATGGGACAGATGGCTCACGAGCCATCTATACCACAACATTACTGGGCCATCTATCCCAAAAGTGCTGGTGAGATGACTCACTTGATAATTTTGTAAGCCGATGTAAACGCAGCTACATGCCTATATAAACATAACCTCAACATCCTAATGAATTAAATTTATGTAAATAACGAAAAAGGGAACAAGTCAGAACTCCAAAATTTCAACTTGTTTTAAACTATGGAAAATTTTTTATCTTTCGACTAATAAAAAAAAACTTATCTTACCCGTTTCTTAATGAAAACACACGAAACTATAACCACGAACTACACCATGCGTTTTAATCACGCTGTCTACGTTATATCAATTGGAGAGTCACGATGTAGAAAATATCTAAATGGGCCATCTAACCCAGAGGGCCGTCTCTCCCGGAATTGCCCTAATCTAATATTTTTAATCTGTGCCGATAGGTTTTAGCCCTTTTTGGATACTCTTGATTAGTTTTGGTTAGTCGTTCAATAGATTTTCGGGTGATTTCAGTTAGTTTTAAATTAATTTAGTCATTTGAACCAGTTCCGATACGTTACAACTAATTTTAATGTTTTTGGTTAGTTTAGGTTAGTCGCCAATATTCGGTTAATTTGGATTGTTGAATGCTATCTTTTCTTTTCTTATTCTATGACAATACTACAATAATGACAATGGCAAATGTAGCATGTACTTTTTCACTATTTGAGGCCCTATATTAGGATAATAGAAACATTTTGAATGCTAAAATATCCTTAAATCGGCATACAATAAAGCCTATTAAGGGAATTTCTGTAAAAAAGTCAGAGCAGCCATAACAACACAAGATTTCCATGACCGCCTGTTGGGAAAAAAGAAAGTGAATGGCTATTGCAAATTTTTATTTTCATGAACCAGTCCACCAAAAAAACACGTTTTCATTTAATTGGTGCGGACCAACTATTTTAATTTTGAAGAACAATTCTATAATCATACCCAGATTATTTGGTGCAGGCCGCGTATAACCGCCACGTCAAGGTTAAAGTTGGCTGGTGAGGAATTTGCCGATCTTTTGCATCTGGTGTGGGTTTATCTGGGACGTCGGGTTGAGCCGAGAAGCTACTTAGTGGGGCAGTGACACACTGCGGCGAAATCGTAAATATCGCTAACAACAGACGCATGCAGAGTGAGAGTCCGCGCGACTACTGCAGGGTTAATCGTCCTAACGATGGATATTATATAATTCCCTGTGGGCAAAAAACTCTGTACTTCAAGGTTCTATGTTTTTAATTGCAGTAAATAACTTTAAAAATTATAATTTGCCTGATGTATAAAACGATTACTCTGAAGGTAGACGCGATTCAATTTCTAGCGGACACAAAAGTCCTGTCCAAAACGCTATTTTACGAAATGATCAGTTTAGCGGCATTTCATGGAGTGACGAGAATTTTCTTCTTCTTCTAGTACTTAATCATCTATTCGAAATGTCAGAAAATTTGTGGGAAGTAATGAATTTCGTCACCTTGGGACCGACAACAGGAAAGGGGCCCCCACAGAGCTTCATCCCTGTGACATTTAAGATATCTGGGATAATTGAATGTTGCCTGACGAGAGAATGTGAAGCCGTAAGGCTGTCATAATAATAATGGTAATAATAATAATAATAATAATAATAATAATAATAATAATAATAATA
>MU185086.1:11910-46163 GCA_016904865.1 Pissodes strobi
AATAATAATAATAATAATAATAATAATAATAATAATAATAATAATAAAAATAATAATAATAATAATAATAATAATAATAATAATAATAATAATAATAATAATAATAATAATAATAATAATAATAATAACAATAATAATAATAATAATAATAATAATAATAATAATAATAATAATAATAACCGCATTTATTTCTTGTTAAAAATATCAAAACGAAGATATTCTGTATAAAAAATAACACACTTAAACAACGTCCGTACACATGTGCTCATTTGAGGTGTTTTAAAGATATTGGTATCAACACAATAGAGTCGGGGTCATTTATGGCACTAAAAGCCAACAATACATTTTGAGACGTACTTTACTATTGTAGCCTCAGACCGCTTTGGCGATATTGAGCTAAGGAAGGCTGCATTGAGAAGAACTTATTATTATTTTACGGGTATAATCTTGCTTATGAAACGATGCAAAGATCCTGCTTTGATGGCAGGCCAATATATGCATGCAACTTTATCCATTTGTTATTAATTCATAAAATGCAACTCATCTGCTCCAGTCAATAAGCTTCATATAACTGGTATATTGAAAAAACTTACTTTGGTGGAGGCAGCGGTTCTGGACCTTGTCTTCCCATTCCAACCGGATTCAATTCGGCCTCTTCTTTAGTTAGTATTTCTAATTCAGCTTCTAGTTTGCCCTAAGTAAATGATAAATTGCTAAAAATTATTGTGAACGATCTCAAAATAAATAATCTACATATAAATTTATTTTTATTTAAATTATCTTTCCATGAAAGGTAACATATGCAGGAAAAAGTAGTAACTGAGAAGTGTTTACTCAAATGTGATTATGTTCCACCATTAATATTTAGTATTTTTCATTAATTCAATATAATTAGCAGCTAGCTAATTCACCGTCTGTATTCATGAGATGATTTCAACAAATCAATAAAAAAATTAATGTGCTTGTGAACCACATACCAGAATTTTTTTTTATGGCAGTGGCACACACACTAAAGGGAGATCCTATGGCGCTCGACAAGCGGTGTGTGTGCGAAGATGTTGATTGACACGGTTCTTGAATATTTGTAGGTTGTAATTAGTGGGAAACAGATGTCCTGGAAGTGAGTTCCACAGTGATGCAGTGCGCCAGACAAAGGAGTTCTGGTAAAGCGATGTTCTAGGTGTTTCTAGTTGTACGACGAACTGGTGCGCTCCTGCCGTCTGTCGGGACTGTCTGACAGGAGTTGCCAGGGGCGGGATTATGCGGGCCAAATCCTGGGAACATCTGCCGTGAAGGTATCTGTAAAACAGAGACATCTCGGCCACATGTCTGCGATGTTCCAGACTATCCAGATTCCGGGTCAACTCCGGATCGCCGACGAGACGCACAGCCCTCTTCTGAATGGAATCCAGCAGCTTTAGGGTATGCTTTGGTGCGGCACCCCAGATAAGTGACCAATATTCTAAGCACGGTCTTATTTGCGCTTTGTACAGCAAGAGCAACTGCTGCCGTGTATAGAGTTTTTTGTTGCGAAATAGCGCACCAAGCTTCTGGGAGGCTGATTTTTCGATGTTAGCAACATGGTCATGCCATGACATATTGCTGTTGACCGAGACACCCAGCAGCCCGATTGACGAGGATGAAGGAATGGTCGATCCTGCCATAATGATATCAGGCCCGCTGTATTGGCCCTCTTAGTAAACGTTGCTGCTTGGGTCATTGCTGCATTGAACTGGACCAAATTTCGGTCGCCCCAAGTTTGAACTTTCTCCAGGTCCTGATTAATTGCTGTAATCTGCTCCTGTCTGCGGTGATGAGTCTCAGTCGCTGGTAAGGGTTTTTCTGATCTAAAGTGGGAGACAAGGGTACTGTCATCTGCAAAACTGTAAACAGGATTATTCGTTTCGATCAGCAGGTCATTAATATAGATGAGGAACAGAGGTGGTGAAAGTATTGCGCCCTAAGGCACGCCCGCGTTGATGGTGAATGTGTCCGAGATGTGTCCATCGACTGCAACGTGTAAAGATCGGTTCTTAACGAAACTGGCCAGCCAGCTGCAGAGAGAGGCGGGCAGTCCCAAGGACGGCAGTTTGTTGAGCAGTCCGTCATGCCAAACTCTGTCGAATGCCTTTGAAATATCCAACGCAATCGCTCGAGACTCTCCGTAGTTTTCAATTGCCCTACTCCATATATGAGTGACATAGGCCAATATATCTCCTGTCGATCTCTCTTTGCGAAAGCCGTATTGATTATCGCTGATTATTCTGTTGCTCTCGAGGTACTTGCGTAGTTGCTGGTTGACTACACGTTCCATGACTTTGGAGATTATTGGAAGCAAGGCAATTGGGCGATAGTTTGAGGGCGTGGTTTTCTTGCCTTTTTTTGGAACAGGTTGCACTCGAGCGACTTTCCAAGAGGATGGGTAAATCCCTTTTCCGTAAGAAAGAGAAAAAAGCCTGGAAAAAACGAGTGTTAGTTCGTTGGCGCAGTTCTTTAGCACGATGGCAGGTATTCCGTCCGGTCCTGATGCTTTTTGCATATCTAGTTCTTTAAGGATTTTGCGAATATCACGATGAGAAAACTTCACTTCTGCCATGGTGGTATTGATGTTCGGTATAGTGGGGAGAGTCTTGCCTTGGGGCACGTCTAAGGTAGAGTGCGATGAAAACATTTGGGCGAGCATGTTTGCTTTTTTCCTTGGCTGTAGTCGCCGTGATGCCACGTTCGTCCGTCAAAGGTGGTAGAGACGTTTTTGTAAAGTTGTTACTAACTGCCTTTGCTACCGACCAGAAGTTCCTGGAACCACTGGGGCATTGCAAAAGTTTATTCCTGATCCTTTGATTGTGTTTGTCCTTAGTTTCGTAGATCACACGCTTGCACTCGTTTCTCGCTTCGATAAAATAATTGCGATTTTCAGCGGTCTGATTTTGCTGCCAGTACTTATAGGCTTGCTGTTTCCTTCTTACAGCTCTTTCGCATCTTTTGTCGAACCAGGGCTTTTCTTTCGATGGTAACTTGATGGAATTTGGGATGTATGCTTCCATTCCTGAGGAGATTACTTGCATGATCTCTTCGCAGCACTCTGACGGGTCGTCAGTGGCAAATCAGACGTCGAGCCAAGGAAAATCTAGGTAGAACTGCCTTAGATCGTCCCAGTTTGCAGAATTGTAATGCCAGATTTTGCGAGGCAATGGTGGATCCTTCTGTATGAGTGGCAATTCACAAACCGTTGTAATAAGTTTGTGGTCGGAGGTACCTAATGGCGGACCAACTGTAACCTTGTACTGGTCAAGATTGGTGGTCAGAAAAAGATCCAGGAGGGCGGCGAATTCGCCCCTCTCTGAGATTCGAGTTGGTTCGGCTACAAGTTGAGTAAGCCCGCAGCTGATGGCAAATTCTTCAGTTTCTCTACCTTCGTTGTCGGTCTTGTTGCGGTGTTTGAGCCAGTTGGTGTTGTGGGCATTGAAGTCTCCCAGAACGATTATTTCTGAACTGGGGTGATCGACCTGTATTGAGTCAAAAGTGGTAGCTAGTGTTGAAAAACAGCTTTGGTAGGCTCTATCGCTCGGAGGGCGATAGAGACAACATATAAACTTGGTTAATCCCTTGGCGGTGAACTTGAGCCACATGACGTCAAGGTTGTTCGGTTCGAGTGTTTCCTCGCGGTGACATGAAAGGTCGCTTCGGACCAAAAGGCACATTCCGAACTTATATCTAAATCGGGTATGTAAGTCGTAACCAGGATAGAGGTAGTTCACTGTTGTTGTTGTAGAACATACTTGTGTTTCTGTAAGGGCTAATATGTGTGGTCTATTTGCTTGTAGATGTTGGTGTACCGAATTTATGTTTGTATTTAGGCCTCTTCAGTTGCAGAAATCTATTCTAAATTGGTTCGGTAACTTTGCCGTCTGTAAAATGCGGAATGAAGGGCTCCCAGGGCCACCCAGCGCCCGGAGATCCGAATGGCCGGGGAGTTTACTTCCGGAATATTTTGATCCTGGAAGCACCATCATGTCCATATATTCCTACTGTGGAACCCGGGACCACCAGCGCGGAAGCGGAACGTGATTTGGGAAAACCACTTAGCGCTTCCCAATTCTGGTGGGGTGGTCTTTCACCAGACGATGCGAGTAGGCTTATGCATCTACCACCTAGGGCCACTTCCACTCGAAGCATCGGCCTCAGACTCATTCCTTTGGCGGTCCCGAGTGTGACAGGGGTAAAAATGGGGTTTGTTGGATCACTCCCCAGTGATCAGCTCCAGACTTTGTACTTTGGTGTTCTCCAGCCTGTGGACGATGGGATTTGATGGGCCACATCCCGTGGCAACTCGGAATGGTGGGGGCGTCACTCCCAGTAATCATACTGCTCTCACCAGTTTGACGTTCCTGCCAGCCAATACAATGCAGCCCCTCTTGTGCCAAACTGTCATTGATCGGCTCCAGACTTTGTACTTTGGTGTTCTCCAGCCTGTGGGAGGACGATGGGATTTGATGGGCCATATCCCATGGCAACTCGGAATGGCACTTCATCCGCACAAAATATTTTTTTTGGAACTACATATAGGTATAATATATTTTGAATGTTGCATAAGTTTTCATAAATAAAATAATATTTTTATTTCAGGCAAATTCTCTGATACGAATGGTAGAACATACTGTACTATTCTATTTTATGCATTAAACCTTTGGCCATTCAACGATCGATACAGAAAAAAAGGTAAGTTCGACGCGAATGCTAAAGGATGATGATTCCATGCTTCGTTTGAATTGTGAACGGACCGGTTTTAAAATTCGCCTCGCCGATCTCCCTTTCTACTGTCGTTATCATTCGCCGTAACACTCATTTTGTAGCTTTTGTAACACGTTCATCATTTTACTCTTCAGGTACAGCGCACCCAATACTTCTGAGCTGGTTGAGTGCGTTTAATTCATTGCAATTTTTTGAATTTGAAAAGAGGCCTCTCTTGTGATAGTTCTTCATCATTTAAGGCATTTGAACACTCATCGTGCGCTCATTGGCAACCGAGATTACTTTTAATCCATATATGTCTAAAAAGTTACCATCACAAAACATACATAGCATCATTAGACGGGTTGTCCTTGAAAGATCTAGATACAGTAGACAGCAGTCCTTCTTCTTCTCAATAGTGAATTTAATGAAATCGCTTACTGAATTAACTCTCTATTCCAGAGTATGAAAGTATCGTTGATATCTCGCAGCCAGATTTTGGGTTTGACGATCAGCGGTATTAATGACATTAGTTTCAAACCATTCCATGTATACATTTCCTACCATCGCAGTAAGTGGGGAACCCTGGGATCCCATCGGTAGGTATAAGACCTAGTTTTAACCTGAAAGTAGGAGTTCAACGATTCCCTTCAAGGTGGTATACATGCTTTAAACGTTAAAGCTGACAAACTTGTTTGAATGGTCTAATTTTATGGTTTTAAGGGTATCCACAAGGTATTTAGATTCCTTACAAATGAAGGAGTTCTGCCTGCTGGATAATTTGGTGGAGAAATGTACTTAATCTGCTGATTGCAAATCTCTTTGAACTAGTGATGGGTCTGAGTAACACATCATATTTATCCATTTTTCGCAGCCCATAAAGATGTGGTAGCTTATATGATGTGGTGTGATCGATCATCCAATATTATCAGGGATGTAGTTCTTATATTTATATAGTGTTTGGTAAATTTTATCTCCAGTTGTTTTTTGGTAGGGTCATTAGATATTAACCTGCATTTGTCTTTAGCGAGCGTTTCTCCGATCATTTTCTCATATTCCTCTGCATCCATTATTACTGTGGCATTGCCCTTGTCTGCTAAAAGAGTCTTCAAGTTCTCGTCCTTTTGTTAGTCCTTATTTGCATCTCGTTCATTCTGTGTGGTATTGGCTGTCCTTCTTTCGCATTTCTCTAGGAATGACCGTAGCTTTCAGTGTTTTTGATGTGCATCCTGTCTGCTCCTCGGAGCTTATTATGTCCAACCTCGGTACCTTCTTGGAGGCGAGGACAACGTTAAGCCCTTTGTTTAGTAATATTTGTTTGGAGCTAGAGAAATTCTTTGAAGATAGATTTACGATTGATCTTCTATTTCTTCGCTGATGGTTCCTGACTGTTGGCGAGTTTCAGGTATGGATAACTTCTTTGTGTGGTTCTTATACAGCTTTTCCTAAGGTTTGGAATATAATCTATTGATCTTCTCAAATGCAGCTGCGTTGACTTCGTCCTAAGTCAATTCCTTTATCCCCTCGAACCCCAGTTTGATATCGTTCAGTAGGATAGATTCTCTCCACCTATGGTAATTTATTTAAGACCTATAAGTGCTCGACTTGTGTTGTCCAAAAAATATTGTGCTCTCTCTCTTTGGATTGGTGATGTATTTGTCTCTTAATGTTCGCAAGAAAATAATGTGGGCTTCTTGGTTAACTTAAGCTTGCTCTTTTTGTAGCTTCGGAATTTCTATTGATACCAGGTCCGTACCGACGTTCCAATGTCTGACAAAATGTGGTATATCATTACTAATATTAAAAAAAGAATTTTCATCATTCATTTTCTTTATTTAACTTAAATACACAACGTTTCGGACACTTCTATCTCTGTCCGATATCAAGTGTCAACTAATCTAAATCTTAAGGCTATTGAGCTTATATACTAGAGTCCCCCTCTGTGTTTTTTTGTGTTTTCCTTTTCGTACATTTAAAGAAAGATACACTTTCTGAATGTACTACTCCCCACATTCACATGGCACACTTTTTCTCTTATTTATATGAATTAGGGTTTGTCTTTATTATAATTTATGCAAGCAAAGACGTTCATCACAAATAATTTTGGAATCTCTATCCATACATATTATATTCATCCGTATCGACTTCTTCTTTTCCTCTGTTTAGCTAAAAAAAACCTATGTACAATATTAGTATTTTTCATATTTTTATTTTTTTTGCAATGCTCCGCCTCCGCGCAATGAAAAAAGCTTTATAGCGACACCCCCAATTTGTCCAAAATATCAAAGTGATTTAATCTGCATAGTCACTCTGGCATTCAAAAACTGTTAGAACCTAAGAGATAAATTTTAAAAATACGTACAAGGCACAATACGTCTCTGTGAATCGTAAGATGTAAACTGAACCGTCCATTTATTTTCAAAACTAGGTCCTATCTAACCTACCCCAAGCGTTGTTTCCTTGGTTTCAGTGTTTCTTGCTCGAAATGGCCACCACCCTTTTGTCCTTCTTAGTTTAAATAGATTAATCTTCTTTGCTGTGGACTCTAATATAGACAAATCGCATTTCTTCGAAGATCGAGCTCCTCGGGGCATTCTCGAAAGTTCTAGTGTTAAAGAACCTACGAGTAATACAACAATGTTGAATTATGTTGAGAAATAAATAGACCCATAAATGATGGGTTCTTGGAAATATTTTGTGATACCAGCTCGGAGTTCTTAGGTTTATCTGATTATCTAGTTAGGAGGCCTCTTATTGTCTTAGCGGAGGCAGATAAAGGCTATTATGATTGCCGTAGACCTTGTATCAATGACACATACTAGCAATGTTGATAGGGGATTAGAAGTTGCTCAGATTGCCTGAAAACATCAATTTCATATTCTATGTTGTGTAAGCTCTCATCTACATATTTTATAAATATTTTATAATATAAATATTGTGTTGTATATCCCTTCAGTAATGAAAGTATAATACATTGGTCTTTTCTGCTTTAAATCACCTTACATTTTCTTTATTAATAACGAGTATTCCAAAGGTAACTATTGACTAAATCAACAATATACCAAACGAAGATGATAAATTTGTTGAGACATCATTGACAGTGAGAAAATTGTTCGTTATTAAAGAGGTAGTGTTACTGACAACACATTTATCAAAAAATGTTCTGTTAACTTTGTATGAAAAAATACATAATCTAACAATCGAATCCTTCATGCCATTGCCATACTTCAAGAGGAAAATAAGTGAAAATAAAAAACGTGTGCACTATGTGCGCATATCAGAAGCGAAACTTCTTAAACTTAAACGCCTTAGCCTCGGATTTGGTTAAAAAGTAGTTTTTTTAAATATCCCACTCAATTAACAAAAAGGAAAGCCCTTGACAGAGCAATAGAGCAAACCCCATATTTTTATCTTGTAGACTAACAAAGATATCACAATAATTAAACACCCTAGCCTTATACATATCTTAACTGATTTGGTTAAAAAGTAGTTTTTTTAAATATATCACTCAATTAACAAAAAAGTAATGCCTAAATGAAAAAATCTAAGCTTCATAAAATTTTCGCTTATGTCTTGACAAGGTAATAGAGCAAATCCCATATTTTTATCTTGTAAAATAACAAAGACATCACAATAAATGTCCGTGACCGTTTTTCGTTCCCTGCCAGCTCGCCCGCCGTGTGTCGGGTATCGCGACCTTCAAATTTTACTACTGGTGCGCGTTAAGAAGTTTCACTTCAATAAATATTTTATCCCATTAATGTTTGTTTAGATTTTAATATATAGACCACCTTTAGCAGAAATTATAACAAGCAAATCATAAGATTTAGTTTGCCCTGGTAGAAATGCTGCTTCTGGAAAAAAAAATGAATGTTTTCTCAAGGCATTTTTATTGGCACTTTCGGTAAAACTAGTTTCTAAATTTTGAATTGGGCTAATTTCTTAGCTTATAATGTTATTTCCCAAAAATATTTTAATATACCCTGTTGTTGTTGTTTGTGTAACTAAAAATCTAATGTTTTTCCAAGGCCTTTTTATTAACATTTTGAGTAAAACTATTTTTAAATTGTGGCTAAGGCTGTTTTATCATTTATATTCTATAGCTGACATTTTTTATTTCCCAGAAAAAAAATATTACTAGAGCATCTAAATTCTAATTAATTATTTGAACTAAGGGAAAGGTTTCCCAAATCGTAGTGACTTATTTGTACCTACAAAGCAAATATAAAAATTCATTGGGAATTTACATGTTTTTAACAAAAAACCACAAATATTCTTTTATATGAGAACTGGCGCATTTTACTATAAACTCCTTATGTCAGCATACAAGTCATAGCCGCGCGCCAAGTCATAGTTCATGCTTTGTGTACAGCTGATTAGTACAAATTAATTCACAGTGATAAATATTTTAATTAGTAGATATAGTTTCTGCGCTCACCAACCGCCACCTCCGGAGGAGGCCTATCGCGGATAATCCGCTAGGTTTTCGGCGACTTGTGCTATGGCACCATGTGACGTATAGAGATCTGCGCCGGGCCATAAATTCCTGGCCGTGACGCCACCGTCAAGATTCAGACCACTTGAGCTATATCAACGGTTTCGGTTAATGTAAGACGTCTTCATGAATTAGTTTTTGTTTACTGATGATCCTCGTCAGGGATTTGACCCTGAGCTAAAGTTGCAAGCTGTCGGGGTTAGGTCACTTGGGCTATATCATTTAAAAGATTTTGGGTTGAGATAGGAAAGGATAGCAACGCAGAACGAGTTTTGCACCTGTCAACCACTATTTGTAATACGTCATACTGCCAGTAACCATTTTTTATCACGTCAAATATCATCTTTCATTTTAAGCCGTTTTTTCGTGCTAATACGGTTCAAACTGGTCTGAAAACATTTTATTTTATTGCCAAATAATGACGTTGCGGTTGCTTTGTGTCGAACCGTATTCAAAAACAACCTGGACATGCGTTTGAACCATTTCACCATCTTTGTCTTGTATGCTTTTCGTCCGATAGCCGTTATTCAATTCAAATTCAAATTCAAAAATGCTTTATTGTCTAGAACAAAATTCATTGACAAAGCTGAGGAAAAAAAGGGAAAAGAAACCTATGGACTAGTAATTAAAACCTACTGTCAATCAGTGCAAACAACATAATCAATACGTAAGGACTTACAGACTATTCTTACACACCAATTTCTAATTTAAAATATGAAGAAGAATGACATAATTATCAAAAGCATAATAGCAACATAAAAACACAATGTCAAAAACCAAACAGTAGGTACAATTAAAATACATCTTTCAAGAACTCATCCACACCATAGTAAGCTCCCGCACACAGTAGCTTCTTAACTGTTTTCTTAAATTTCATTAGATTAGGTATCTGTCTAATCCCTTGGGGCAGATGGTTATACAGTTTCTTGCTATTAAATATTAGCGAGTTTCTAATTTTAGAGGATGTGAGTATTGGAAGTGAAATTTTGTGTGGGTCCCTTAATCCGTATGCATGGTTAGTTACCAATTGAAACTTGTGCTTTTTATAAATCAAGCATACCGTTTCTAAAATGAACAAGGAGGGCAAAGTCAGAATTCCATGCTCCAAAAATAAAGGTTTACAAGACTCACGCACTCCGGCCTTAAACATATACCTTACAGCTCTCTTCTGCAGAACGAACACACTCTGAAATAATTGCCCCGAGCATGAACCCCAGAAACAAATTCCGTACCGCAAATGAGATTCGATTAGAGCGAAGTAAGAGGATCTGACTGTACTAGGACTAAATTGGTCAGAGTATGATCTGATGGCGTAACAATTGAAGCGAATCGTGATCTTAGGGAACCAATATGACACTTAAATTTAAGCCGGTCATCGATGCACAGTCCCAAGAACCTGTTTTCAGTAGCGTTTTTCAGCAAGCCATCACCCATACGAATCTCCCCAAGTTCACTGCCAAACGACATAACACACTGGTTTTCGATACATTTAAAGAAAGCCTATTGGCGTCACACCAGGTCTTAATCTTTTCTAAGTCGCAATTAACAGTATCCTTTAATCTATTGGTATCCCTATCAGGCCACAATATTGTGGCGTCATCTGCAAACAGAGTAAACTTATCCTGCACGTCAAGATCTGCAAAATAATTTATGTACAGCAAGAACAGAACGGGACCCAGAACAGTGCCCTGTGACACGCCATATTCCAACCCTTGAAGATCCGAATCACAGCCACCAAAAGAAACATTCTGTCTTCGATCCGACAGATATGATTCAAACCAATCATGCGTCCTACCCCTGACTCCATAAAGGGCAAGCTTATGCAGCAGTATCCTGTGATTCACACAATCAAAAGCTTTTGATAAATCACAGAAAACTGCCGCAGCCACTTCCCCTTCATTAAGACTCATATACAAATTTTCCAGAAACGAGAATATTGCATGACTCGTACTCCTCCCCGCCTGGAAGCCAAACTGTTCAAACCTCAACACTCCGTGCCTACCCAGAAACCCCACAACTCGCTTTTTGATTAATCTTTCCACAATTTTTGATAAAGTGGGTAAGAGAGCAATTGGTCTATAGTTTGTTGCCTGGTCCTGATCACCACCTTTAAATTGGGGAATAACTGTAGCAACCTTCAAACAAGCTGGAAAATTGCCATTGCAAAAAGTATGGTTTATACACTCCACCAGAACACCCAGTGCATCATCCGGCAGCTCCAAAAATATCCTAATCGAGATTCCATCCCATCCTGACGCACCGCTTCTCTTGATTTTAGAGATAGTACTTTTAAGCTCTTCGATATCGGAGGGGTATAAAAAGAAAAAATCTGGGACATAAATATTTCCCAGGAACTGTGAAAAACAGATATTTGAGGGCATTACGCCAGACAGTGCTGCAGCCATGGAACAAAAAAGCCGTTCATCTCCTCGCCGGATAATTTGTAGTTCCCACATGTAGTCCCACAACTCCTTCCCCGCAACTCGTTGACAATCCTCCACCTTTCTCGCTGTCTATTGCTGGAGTATGCGATTCAATTGCCACAGTATAGGTGCTTTGTACACATCGGATCGTACTCGTATGAAAAAGGGTAAAAACATTCAGGGGGGGCTTAGATCTTTCGTACAGTGCATGAATAATACAGAAATAGAGGCAAATGATTATTTTGGTCAAGTAGCAATGGAAGTAATGTTGTTACTTTAGTCACCTTTTCTTTATAATAGCATATAGCAAGCATTTAAAAATGAAACCGATATTTAAATAAATATAATAGCCCAAACAGCAGACCGTAGATAAAAATTAAAATAGCAAGCAGTGATATGAAACATGAAACTGACAGATGACGCTCAGGTTTAAAACAAGAAATTTTCTTCGGAGCCCAAATGATGACGTTGCGTTTTAAATGTGGTTCAAATACATTGTAGAATACGATTAACAACAAAAAACAACTCTGATTCATGTTAAAGTGACGTGATCTATCGATTTAAATGACGAGTCCATTTTTTTATCCAAATAAAAAATTAAATAACCCAAATTTCTAGCTCACTTCGACTATGTATACTTTTCCATATCATTTAATGCCCGGTTTCAGAAGTACCAGATATATAGTGTATAAAGTTGTGAAGCCAATAATTACTATTATTAACAATCGTTGTCATAGGAAATATTTGAAGAATAAAGTTATCCATACTTTCAGAAACTGGGCATAAAAGATGGAATCTAAAATTACAAACCATCTGTACATTCAGATGAAAGTCAAGAAATTTACGGTATGATACGTCATGAATTGCCAGATATACCCGCGACTTGCTGGCGCTATCGTCTGCCGATTTTTCTTCAGGGAAATCCTAAAATTTACGGAATGCAGGAATAGGTCATGTATTGTAATTAATTTTGGAAATATGTTCGACATAGAGACGCCATCGACTGCCGATTTCTTCTTAATTGCTAACTTTAGCTGGCGAAAAGATATTTACCCTAGCCGCACAATCAAAGCTCAATGGCAACTTAAGTGAACACGATATGGCACCCCTGATTGAGTCATTACATGGCGACCCTGCCAGTCCATCACATCCAATGAAAGTAAGCAAATAGTTCAAGTAATCCAGTGAGGCAAAATGGCTGTAAGGCGAAGAAGAAAAAAGGAAGAAATTTCTCTTTTAGGTTTTTAGCAGAAGAAATGTGTAGATAGAAATGGAAATTAAATACGGATAATTGAACATTAAAAAAAAAAGAAAATATAATGTGAAGGTGAAAAACAATAATAATGACAAAAATAAAATAGAACTGTGCACAGGTATTTATAGATTATAAGATTAATGTTAAAATGGGCTAGGCTAGTTATATATTTTTCTTTGTATATCGGCGTAGTTTTTTTTTATTGTACAATTATATTATTATATTATATGCACGTATGTAGCTTTTCCTAGGCACCATCGTTCTATCTTAAAATATAGTATATAAATATATTAATTAATCACAATCAATCAAATAATTGCAAAAGTATCAATTTTTCGGATCAAATATGCAAGTCACTATAGCCAATTTTTTAGAAAAAAGATCATTAATTAAAATTTGTTGGAAACGAGTAGGCATATCGCATTTAAGTAGATGCACAAATTATAATTTAACTAAAATGCTAAAGAGCGGCAAAACCGCATGGGTCGAAATATTTTTTTACCTCCCGTGATAGGAAAAATAAATATATAAGAAATAGATAAGTGCCAATAAAATGAGCTATACGTAATTGAGAAGTATACTAAAATATACAAGGTATTTCAACAACTGAACAGTAGCGAAAATCATTTAAGTACCATAAATCTCACAATTTTGTACATCTCGATTCATATTGACGTAGATTATTTAAATATCGCAGCATATAAATTAAACAAATCATAGTTGTGAAGTATATAGTAAAAAGAATCGTAGTTCCAATTATTTAAATATACACATAATGTTGAAGTAAAATAATCAGAATTTCGTTATTCTATATTCTAGAAACAAAGGTCCAAATAAGGTTATTAGCTTAATTACGTCGAGATTGCAAATTTCGTTATATGCCAGCATAGGCATGAAAAATAAATATTAAACGACACGGCGTAACGACAATATCGTAAACTGCGAAATGAAACTCAGGTAATTGGAGTTGATTTGAATTGAATGTTAGCGGTGTATTATTTAATTACCGATTAAGATACAATATTATTATTTTCCATATAAATAAAATAAGTTTTATGCATTATCACATCATTATAATATATATAAATATTATCAATGTTTAGTGAAAGATTTTGAATTTGAATTAGAAATAAATTGCTTGTAGCTTATGCAATATTGGTTAAATAATAGAATTTATTGCATTAAATTTCACCGTACACGTTATATTTCTGTACGGAGTTATGTAATTGCAGCGCCTAGTTTATTCAAGTATTATGACATATTTTATAGGTGATATAAGCCTTAGATTACAACAATGGATTTTTGTCGCAAATATTATCTTAGAGGGTTAATGTGTAAAACGGTATACAGATATGGCAAAGTAATACCAATTTCAACAACAGTGGCGAATTGCTAAACGCGAAAATTTTGAAAAAACCTACTAATAATTGATTTTTATCTCAATCACATACGCATGAAAATAATATATAATAATAAAATAAAAGAAAAAAATTTCTTGTTTTGGTAGTAAGAGGTCAAAAGGTATCTTATATTTTTGAAAATATATAGAGAGTGATATTAAAATAACGAAGTTAGAACTCATTTGTTTAATTTGACAGTTGTTCGAAGCTGATAATACGATAAAATTGTATGTTTCAATTTAGATATTTATTCTCTTATGGGATTCGTTTAGATAGCAATTTACGTACAGAATAACGGGTTCACTCCAACCCATTGCGATGCTCTTTGAGTAAAAAATAAATTCATAATGAGAAATATTTACATATCTGGTCAGTTTATCACGATCAATTTCATCAATTTTAAAATGGGACACACCAAAATTCAACCAAATAGCGGTATATCTTATTCGGGCATGTCTGTTAGTTATTATTATGATGAAATTAAACGCAATCAAGTAATACAAGATGTTATTAGAGATCCGTTGATTAAGTTTGATTCCTCAATACTCAAAGACTTTGTGAAATTGTAAATTTATTTCAAAATATAAATTGTATATTCTAATATGGTAAACATTACATCCAATTAACTGAATATATATCTTAGATAGAAAATGAATCGGAAAAGGAGAAAATACAAATTAAATAGTAGGTAATAAAGAATAACCAATACCAAATAATGAATGGCAAACTTACATATTCGCGCAGCTGAGGGCGGACTACCTGAGGGTAGGTTTCTATAAACACGCAAGCAAGTAACCGTACCGCGATACAGTACCATGTCGGAATAGATAATGCCACAAAGGCAGTAGTGAAAGTTTTACTAAATAGACGGAATTGTGTTAAATAAATTCGCAAATTTGGGACATAGTAAAATAAGGTAATAAGAAACTCCAAATGGTTATTTCTAGATTCGCAGATTATATTTTAACATCACGAATAACGTAACTTAATAATCTGTGAGGACATGGAATGATGGAATTGTATGGATTGGAAAATAATGAGATAATTGGTAGCTAATTAATAAATCGATCAAAAGGACAATTGGAAAGCAAATTCGAGCTATTATTGTGTTCTAATACTACCACTAATATAATTTTTTCTTCAAACGTCAGTAAATCCATCATTACTCGACTGTGTAGGCGGCAGTGAAGTTTCGTTTTTCCTCCGCCGGAGCTTTACTTTTCACTTTTCCGCCGGCGGAGGTAAAAGTGTTGTCATATCAACATAGATACAATACAAACAAACATCAAAATAAGCGTCAACAACTCAAGAGTTGTTAAACTAAAATTTGTATTTATCACTCAATTTGTGACTGCATTTCTAAAAATCACTAATTTAGAAACAAATTGGTTATTATTTGATCGAACTTACTCAATAACTGCTTATCAATACGGAACTAAAACGCAATCGAAGACTCAAATAATTAAAAAAATAATTATTGTTGACAGTGTCCACTGACAGCTTTATGTGACATTACTATATCAACAAACTCAGCCTATTCATTCACCGACACCGCACCGGTCTAAGCCGCCTTGCGAACCCACTTATCTTTAATAATAATTATTATTACTATTAAAAAGAGACGTTTTGCATTAATTTGTCGACATTTGAAGAAAAAACAGCATATTTTATTTGGAGGAAAAGTTACTTTTCATGGCTTGCTCTCTATTACCAGCCTCACTCCGTTCGGCTGTTAAACACGAGCGCGCCATGAAAAGTATTACTTTTCCTCCATATAAAATAATATACTATTATACGTAAAGTACGGCTGCTATAGTTCGTTCTTTGCAATAGATAATTTATTCCTGTTATGTACACATAAACGGGCGAGTATCACTTGCAAGTGGTTTCACTTATTCAGTGCGAACGAAGGTTGATTGTGTGTATTACAGTTTTTTTCTAATTGTTTAGTTGTATAAATTTGTATCAAACCAGGTTCAATAAAATCAAAGAACGAAAAGAAACAATATAATTTATATATTCGATTACTTCGGAAAAAGAAAAGAGTTATTTCTCTTTTCTTTTTCCGAAGTAACTATAAATTTAAATAATCAGTAATTAAGAGTTGATTTTTTATTAAGTATATTCTTATAGAGAGACAAGGTTGGATTGAAAATAAACGCTTTATAGAACGTAGGTTCACACTGTGTAAAGAACTTCCAGAAAGTTCTAAAACACTATTACTTTCACCATTTTGTAGTCTCCAAATAATAGCATATTTTTCTTCAATAGTAAATGTTCGTCTTGTGGATTGCGCACTAACTTAATAAAAATATATGTTGCCGTTGAGAATCTCTACTTGAAGCTACCGCAAATATACCAAGAAAAGGTTCACGCTGAAAGAAGAGCTTGATGAAACGTTTAATTTACGATTTGTTTTGATTTCGCCGCCGGACACGTCCCCGCGTCGCGCAGCCGTCGTAATAACCGTAAGAGAGTTTCAATGTTTCCATAAAAAGCAGCCGCTATATCCGAACGCTTCGTTACATTCAAAGTCGTTATAGCCGTCTAAATTATCACGGAAAATGTATACCAAAATCTATAAATGAGCAATTTATGTCGTTACAACCGAAGCGACACTACAACCGAAGTCGCAATAAACGAAATCCAAGAGGTAAAGTGCACTCAAGATCAAAGAGGATAAGCTTAGTTCAATATCAAATGAAAGCGCCATAAAAAAAATGGATACGGAGCAACCGTAATTGCTCATCTCTGGCGTCATCAGATCAAAGATATGAAACTAATTTATTGATTGCCTACAAACAGCTACTAAAGAAAGTATTCTATGCCAGCTAGAAGCTCAGTCCTGTTTCTCGTTTGAAATAAACCTTATACATATGACGTTATTTGTCAAATTTAAAACCCTAGCTAAAACCTAAAACCATATCACTAAATCGTGCTGCTATAATATTGTATCTCTACAGCACTCTCGACGAATGACCGTCAGTAATTCTTCTAACCATTATTAATGAGAAACTGAGGTAAGTTGTCAAATGAACACCATGTCATAGAAAATGAACTCTAGTCATTAGGGTGACTTGAAAATCGGTTATGGAGCATTATTATGGCAGCAAATATTATTTTATCACGACAATATCACATCACTATACCTGAATATAAATGAAACTTACCTAAAAAGTCATCTTTCGAAAACGTATCATTGTCCCATACCGTTACGGTTAATATGCAAGGTACTTTTGTTTCATTTATATCCTTTACAAAGACAGATTCCTTCTTCCTAATAATTAACTTATTTTCTGTTGAAAGATAATCGAACCTGAAGATGAAACGCCAATTAAAATTTCCCTCCCCTGTCAGCGATCTATAATGAACGTCTGTGTACTGGGCGTTCGACGGTTCCTCCATCCACCTATAATTATTATTAAACTTTTACTGTTGCTCTCATTATTTATCAATTAAGAGCATAAGGAATTATTTAGTTCAGATATGAATAATTTAGTAATTAATATAATAGTTCACTATTGTGTAACTATTTTAAAATTTTGCTTATTGGTTTTTCAAAAATTCCAATAGACTAGTCACTGAAACGAAGAGGGAAACAGTTGCCAAAATATAATTTTTATCTGCATGGAACGGCATGTTCAAATGTTTTGCATATCATGGGAGAATTATGTGAAAAAACAATATTTATGTTAGATTTTTAAGAATTAAATAACGTACTTGTTGCTTCACACGAAAATATAAGGCAGATTGAATTTCGCGCGTACGAGTCCCGAGGATAAGGTTAATTTGAGGCATATCCGTTTCTCAATTCGTGTCATGGTCAGAAATCCTCAACCTCCTGCGCAAGTGTTGGGATTTATTGATTTTTGATCGGTTATCAATTTTTACCAATAATTTTCGTAGTGGGGGTTGAAAGATTATTCCACGTTGGATTGGCGATTTTGGTTCGGCGCCACTTTTGAGTCGACCTGTCGTCAAATTAACAGCTTTGGGTGCCGGTTGGAAATATATATATTTTTTGATTTTGCCTTTTGAGGGATTCTCCAACCGGACCTTTTCTTTTCAAGTTTCAGGCCATATCTGTGCCTTGCCTTTTGCTTAGTGTTTGTTGTCTGAAACTGCCCTTTGGGGGATTTAACTGCTAACTTAGACAGATACCTTCTCGTGCATCTTTGCAGCCTGATGATTCCGGCCTGAGCTACCGAGACCCTTACAGGGTCCTACCGACGCGACGGGAACTTCCTGCTGGTCGAACCTGCCTTTTTGGCAGAGGCTACTCCACTCGTAAAGTCCTTCCTCGGCGGAGGAAGTAGCCGATTTCTTCCTCGTGTTCCGCGAGTGAGCAGTTTGTTCCGTAGCTGTTGTCAAACTGCGAGAGGTCAATATTTTTTCTTATTATATTTTATTCACTTGACGGCTGCTTAAATTATTATTTAATTAACTCTGCCTAATCAACGTAATTTTAACTTTCCTTTATTGAATAAGAGATATTCTAAAAAGGTCAAACCTTAAGTTTGCCTTGTTTTTTTGCAAATAATCTAAAATCTGCTCATTCGCGTTTATTTATTTTTTTCTTTAATTTAAAACAAGTCTGATTTTGAATTGAACTGTAATCGCTGATCAATCTTGTTCAAGCTAAGATAAGTCTAGTTTTCTTTTATCGAATCTACGATTAATAAAGTTCAACAACATAATAAGTTGTACTTCTTTCTCTACGGTCATTAATTTTAGATACCTGTATTTAGAGAGTTACCTACCATTGATATCACGGCCTGGTGGACCTTGCGTTATTGATTAAATTGGTTTACTTTCTTTCACTAGTTTTTGAGAACAAAATCTGTCATAAGGGAGTAATCCTAAATTTGGAGCATCTGCGTTTGAACTGAAACACCTTATTTTCAAAGTCTGATTGACTAATTATTATCATTTAATAACGCTTGGTTGTACTATACCGGGTGTCAATGAAATCGTTTAACAACGCACCATTCAAATATTTTTTTAAGAAGAAATTTGAAATTTTGGCTGAATATATGGTTTATGAAAACTCAGATTTTCCATATCACTTCCGGTTTGACCGAAAGTGAGCACGAGGCAAGAATTTCAAATACAACCTTGCAAATATTTTTACATATTTAAATAGAGCTTGTAACTAAGCTGTCCATTGATATGATAGATTTTTCTCACAGTTGGAAATTCTAAATAATTGTTATAAAATTGAAGCATTTTTAGTTTCTCATTAAAATATCAAAATTTATGTAAATTTTTCTCGAAAATTTGTATAGAACCCTATACGTATTTTTAAACATTTAGATAGAGTACTAAAAACAGAGTTTCATCCACAATACCGAAACAGAATTTTTGCACTCAACTCGCGTTTCGCTAACCATATAGCATCATCAGGAGATGATTAAAACGTAATTTAGATAGAGCTCGAAATTCCCCTTTGAACGATGTATCACAAGTGGCCATTCTTTTTAAAGATGGCGTTGTAGAAAGCATAATTCAATATGGCGTCACGCCGCCATATTGAAATATACGTTAAAATATGCTCAGGGTTCTATTCAAAATTTCGAGAAAAATGGACATAAATTTTGACATTTTAAGGAAAAACTAAAAATGCTTCAATTTTATAACCATATCTAGAATTTCCAACAGTGAGAAAAATCTGCATGAAAACCTATCTTGTCTTCTATATCAACGATCAGTTTGACAAAAACTCTTGTGATACATCGATAAAGAGGGAATTTCTAGCTCTATTTAAAAAAGTAAAAATATATGCAGAGTTGTATCTGAAATTCTGGCCTCATGCTCACTTCCGGTCAAACCAGAAGTGATATTCATTTGTTTTTTAGTGGAAAATCTGAGTTTTCATAAACCATATCTTCAGCCAAAATTTCAAATTTCTCCTTAAAAACATTTGAATGATGCATTGTTAAACGATTTCGTTGACACCCGGTATATATAAATTAGGCCGCCGTTAACCATATCTAGGTATACATAGATAGTAGTACTGAGTGTGAACGAGTCATGACTCGGGTTTAGCGATTTGTTCGAGTGATTATTTATTTGTGTTACTTGAGTTTTCTTTAAATTAGGTAATTATTTGGTGGTAGCGCAAGTTGTATTACTACACTTATTCATATACATATATTACTGCTTTTTTGTTTACGTTATTTCCGTAAATAAGTTTGCTTAAGCTACACGTCAACAACAGATTGACTCAGACGTTTAGAATTATCAGTGAACCAAATATTTTGAGTATTTGTCTTGTTCTTTCTGCAAAGTAACCAAATAAAGTTAATCGGTTTTACTTTATAATCGTTATTGTCAGGTATAAGCCGAGAGTATCGGGGTACCACGATTATTAGTATTTTCTCTTACAATTTACTTGACATTTCAACTCATTAGTGTTTTTCATCATTAGAAACGATCATTTCTTTTTTTTTCCTTTTTAGTAATAAACCCGATTTTCTGCTACCTATCCTCCTGTTTTATTCAATTACCGTTAAGAATAAATGAGTCCAAATGGAGACTTCACCGAAAATAAGTATATCTAGTACGTATTATTTCTAATTGGGCTCAATAGTTCAATCATTTTCTTTATTAATTTATATTTTATTATCGATTTAACATCTGGTTTCGTTATTGTTTATTTTTTTTCAGTTGATATAATAGTTGTTGATAGATTTACGGCGTCCGTTGCTGATCCATAATAATTCATATTTATTTATTTATTTTATTTTATTTTGTCGTGCTAAAACGAGTTCCATATTTCAGGGTTTTTATTTCTTGTGCCGTCTGCAAGCTCGTGGCGCCTTAAATAAATAAACCCACCCCTACTCTCTGATATTTGAGCTAGGGCCTAATTTGTACGCTTAGACGACAACTCGTTCTAGCCTACGTATTGATACACGTAACTTCATTCAGTTTCACTTTGAAATTTTTCTTTTAATTTGAAATTATTTACTCTCAGTTCCTTCTAAGCTGAAGTGAAGGTTTTGCGTCCATTAGAGGGAAGAAAAGCGTAACAAATTTTTGGCCCCACATTGGGCGCCAAAAATTTATTACGCATTTCTTGTCCCTCTTATAGGCGCAAAACATTCACTCCAGCTTTAAAAGAAAAATTTTAAATTTGAGAATTTGAAATTGAATGAATTTACGTGTATCAATACGTAGGTAGGCTAGAACGAGTTGTCGTCTAAGCGTACAAATTAGGCCCTAGCTCAAATGTCAGAGAGTAGGAGTGGGTTTATTTATTTAAGGCCCCACGACAAAATAAAATAAAATAAATAAATAAATATGAATTATTATGGATCAGCAACGGACGCCGTAAATCTATCAACAATTATTATATCAACTGAAAAAAAAAACAATAGCGAAACCAGAAGTTAAATCTATAATAAAATATAAATTAATAAACAAAATGATTTAACTATTGAGCCCAATTAGAAATAATACGTACTAGTTATATTTACTTTTGGTGAAGTCCCGTTTCGGAACAACTTGTTCTAAACTCTAATTAAATAAAACAGGAGTATAGTAGCAGAGAATCGGCTTATTACCAAAAAGGAAAAAAAAAGAAATGATCGTTTATATAGATGACAGACACTGATGAGTTGAAATGTCAAGTAATTTGTAAGAGAAAATACTAATAATCGTGGTACCCCGGTACTCGCGGCTAATGCCTGACAATAACAACTATAAAGCAAAAGCGATTAACTTTACTTGGTTACTTTGAAGAAAGAACAAATTATTTGCCTAAACAAATACTCAAAATATTTGGTTCACTGATAATTCTAAACGTATGAGTCAATCTGTTGTTGACTTGTAGCTAAAGCAAACTTATTTACGGAAATAAAGTAAAGAAAAACGGTAATATGTGTGTATGAATAAGTGTAGTAATACAACTTGCGCTACCACCAAATAATTACCTAATTTAAGGAAAACTCTAGTAACGCAAATAAATAATCACTCGGACAATTAGCTAAATCCGAATCATGACCCGTTCACACTCAGTACTACTAGCTATGTATACCTAGACAATAGATGGTTAATGGCCGCGTAATTAATCTAGTACAACCAAGCGTTATTAAATAATAGTAATTAATCAGACTTTGAAAATAAAGTGTTTCAGTCCAAACGCAGGTGTTCCAAATTTAGAATTACTCCCGTATGACAGAGTTTGTTCTTAAAAACTAGTGAAATGAAGTAAAACAATTCAATCAATAACGCAAGGGCCACCAGGCCGTGATATCAATGGTAACTCTCTAAATACAGGTATCTAAAATTAATGACCGTAGAGAAAGAAGTACAACTTATTACGTTATTGAACTTTATTAATCGTAGATTTGATAAAAGAAAACTAGACTTGTCTTAGCTTGAACAAGATTGATCAGAGATTACAGTTCAGTTCAAAATCAGATTTTTTTAAAATTAAAATTAAAAATATTAACGCGAATGAGCGGTTTTAGATTATTTGCAAAAAAAAAACAAGGCAAACGTAAGGTTTGATCTTATTAGAAATCTCTTATTCGATAAAGAAAAGTTAAAATTACGTTGATTAGGCAGAGGTAATTAAATAATAATTTAAGCAGCCGTCAAGTGAATAAAATATAATAAAAAAAAAATTCTCTCACAGTTCGGGATAAACTGCTCACTCGCGAACACGTGTAACTGAAGAAATCGGCTACTTTCTCCGCCGAGGAAGGACTTTACGGATGGAGTAGCCTCTGCCAAAAAGGCAGGTTCGACCAGCAGGAAAAGTCCGTCGTAGGACCCTGTAAGGGTCTCGGTAGCTCACGCTGGAATCATCAGGCTGCAAAGATGGACGAGAAGGTCTCTGTCTAAATTAGCATTTAAATCTCTCAAAGAGCAGTTTCAGACACCAAATACTAAGCAAAAGGCAAGGCACAGATGTGGGCTGAAACTTGAAAAGAAAATAAACCAACCCCTACTGGCTGGCTGGAAAATCCCTCAAAAGGCAAAATCAAAAAAATATATTTCCAGGCGGCACTCAAAGCTGCCAATTTGACGACAGGTTGACTCAAAAGTGGCGCCGAACCAAAATCGCCTATTCAACGTGGAATAATCTTTCAACCCCCCAGTACGAAAATTATAACTGACAACAATTATGCATCACAACCAAAAATTGATAACCAATCAAAATTCAGTACTCAAAAATCAATAAATCCCAACACTTGCGCACAAGGTTGAAGATTTCCGACCATGACACCAATTGGGAAACGGATATGCCGCAAATTAACCTTAACCTCGGGTCCCGTACGCGCGAAATTCAATCCGCCCAAAATTGAAGTTTGTCTGGCGACGCAATTTTTTTTCCATTGAATCGGATTAAAGTAACGTAGAGCGATGCAACACGACTGGGCGAGACTACAAGGGTGTTTCGCTAACAAATATAATTGCGCTCGAAACGCTAAATGGTGGCAGCGAGTTCTAATGCTATTTTCGCCATCGAAAATATTGGCCCGTGATACGTTAGAAGCTAATTAATTCAATTAAATTAGGTAAATCCCTTTCTTAACCGTCTCCGTATTTTAAAGTAATAATTTAGAACCGACAGTGCCCATGTTAACAATCATAAAGATTACCGATTATCGATAAATATTTTTCTTTTGTTTTTCTTATTTGCTTGTTATGCCAATTGTTCATGAATAGAGCCGCTTATTTTTGTTGTGTCTCGTTTAGGGGTGGTTTCAATAGTATACGACGATTTTTTGTTATTAAGATGCATACTATATTATTGCGTCTAACTAAACGTTCCTAGAAGACAAGGACACATGACTGAGACGGAAATTGTTAATGGCGTCACCGACCGTGTAGTCATTCTGCCGTTCGCGAATATTATGACATTGACCAAGAGCTCCTTGATCAAGAACGTTAAACTAATTTAATGTTCTTGCTCCTTGATGCCACGACGCGCCATCGAAGAACGTTGTAAGATTAACCCCATTTTCTTATTTGGGCGCGCTAGGAAATAAGTTTGCGTTAACTTAGTCATTATTACATGCCGCAAATAATTTGACATCAGTTTTTTTGAAAGTTTGCCATCACACGGATTCATGTTATGAATCGTAAGAAACTAATGTCTTAAATCAGATAAACTAAAGTTAAACTATTAGTCTTTTCGTACTGTTTTCTATGGTTTTTCCAGCTTTATAATAACCGTTTGGGCATAATATACTTCGCAATCCTGGTGGTCCAAAACTAATATAATAATACTAGGGATAATTAGTACACTGCTTTTAGATGTTTCAAAATAATTTAATAAGATATTTTTCTCTACATATGTTCGGCTTGATCAGGCCATTATCAAGAGTAGTTGAATACTAAAATCTAAATTGTTATACCCTATTAAACCGCCTGACGGTATTTTGTTTTTATTGCACTGCCAATTATGCAGGTGTTTAAAGAGAAGGTCAGTTGGGCGTTCGTATTTAAATCGTCAGTTTTTTGTGACTTTTGAATTTCTAGTTACTCCAAAAGGTTCAGTCTTTTGCTTTTTGTTTCGGTGTGTAAAAGTTTGACATTATTCGTATCTATAAAATGGTCATTTTCTATGCAATGTTTTGCTAAGCCAGAGTTTTTAATATAATGTAAAATCGATTTTTTGTGTTCTTTAATTCTAATATTTTCTAAGTTTCGACCAGTTTGTCCTGCGTATACGTCTTCACAGTTCACACAATTTATTTTGTAAACACCAGATTTAGATTGTTTGACAATATTGTTTAACCCAAACTAATATGTTTAATTTGCAATTCTCCATAGTATTGATAATACCTATGTGTATTTGTGGAATTGCAAATATGAGTCATTAATTTTTTCCTTACAATGGCATTTTCTTAATATGTGTGAGTTCTGGGCGATTATCCTCCTCACTTCATTCATGATCATTCATATATCAATAATAATAATGTCCCTATTCGCAGCCCTTCTAACCTCTCCTAATAATTTAATCCGTGCAATGCCTTCTCTTTATCCATATAGGGAAGCTGGTTAATTTGTATTGCGCTTAGTGAGTCTCATTTTGCTGCTGTTAAACGTATATCTGTCCTTCGAGGGTTGATGGAAATTTCTTATATTTTGATGTATTCTGTAAATTTGCAGTATTTTCTTCGGCCATGATTGCGGCACAGAGTCGAAGGCTTTCTTGTAATCTATGTCCGTAGATGGAAGCATACATCCCAAATCCCATCAAGTTACCGTCAAAAGGAAAGCCCTGATTCGACAAAAGATGCGAAAAAGCTGTAGGTAGGAAACAGCAAGCCTACAAGTACTTGCAGCAAAATCAGACCTCTGAAAATCGCAATTATTTTGTCGAAGCGAGAAAAGAATGCAAACGTGTGATCGACGAAACTAAAGACAAGCACAATCAAAGGATCAGGAATAAACTTTTGCAATGCCCCAATGGCTACAGAAATTTCTGGTCGGCAGTAAAGGCAGTAAGCAATAGCTTTAAAAAAACGTGGCAACATTCACTTATCCCAGATATCTCGGATATCAGAAGGATTAAGCTCTGAGGGAACCCTTTCCATGTTATCGGGTCCTTGGTGGCACCTACGGATTTCCTACGAATTTTCGGACGGTACGGGCTGTTACGAAAAGTACTGCTTTCTGCATCAATTTGAAAAGATGTTCGCTCAATCCGAGTTCCTTGATGTTAATTAACAGGTTCTTTGGAATGAGTCTTGTTGATGACACAATGATTGGCACCGTTCTTACTCTCTCGGTTCCCCATTGTTGCCGGATTTTCTCTTGTAAATCACGATATTTGGCGATCTTTTCGGCGTGCTTGACCCGCAAATTGTTGTTGTTGGGTATGGCGATGTCGATCAGCGTGGCTTCCTTGGCCTGCTTATCTACGAGAATGATGTCCGGTCTATTGTGGGTCGCCGTCTGGTCAGTAAGCACAGTATGGTCCCAGTAGATATTATAGTTGTTACTTTCTAAAACAGACTCGGGAGTGTATTTATAGTAACTTACCTTTTCCGTCTGCAGCAGCAACAGCTTGTCTGCTAGTTCCTGATGGATTATCTTCGCAACTGCATCGTGCCTGAGTTTATATTCTGTTGCTGCGAACGTTTGGCATCCTCCTGTAATATGCTGAAACATTTGTCCTGAAACTAAACAATAGTTCGACGCTGTATTGTCGACGTGATCCTGGGTAGCCTCATTCGCATGCCTCCCATGTATGTAAGGGCTTTTGCTTCCACACTCGAATTTTCTCAAGGTCGGTATGATGGCGGTCTTGAATCTGGTGTTCTTTTAAAAGCAGTGGTGTTGAGTCATCTGCGTTACAAACTGCCCTATGAACTTCTGAGGAAGTCGCTTTCCTGTGAAAATATTTGCGCAAATTACTTATTTGCCGATCCAATTGTTTACGTAGATCCGCTAGACCTCTTCCACCTAGATGTCTTGGCAAGGTTGTTCGCTCCACTGCGCTCCTCGGATGGTGTTTGTGTGCTCTTGTAAGTAAGGTTCTTGTTTTCCGCTGGAGATTTTCAATGTCAGTGCCGGTCCATGCTACCAATCCAAACGAGTATCCAAGAACTGAGACGGCATATGTATTGATAACCTTGTTAAGTTGAGTTTTTGCCAAATTGCGCCATGTGATATGCGGATTGTTTGTTTCATTCCGAAGTACTTTTAAAATTCATCGCCCTTCATTACCTCGATGTTCTGGCCGTCCCTAAGTTCAAAGTGATCTGGACCTATTTTTCCTCGTAGGATGTTCACTGTACGGTACTTTTCAAGTCCAAACCGCATTGCAGTATCCATGGACAATTGTTCTACAATCCTCAACATTTGCTCTAGCTGATTTTTGGTAGCTCCCATAAGTTTTAGATCATCCGTATATAGCAGATGATTGACTTTCTCTCCTGCCTTGTAGTTGTTTTTGATATTGTATCCATAGGAAGTAGAATTCAGCTGGTGGGATAGAGGGTTCAACGCAATACAGAACCATAGGGGGCTGAGAGCGTCTCCTTGAAATATACCTCTTTTTATTGGTATGTTTTCGGTGGTAATCCCGGTTTAATTAAGATATATTTTCGTTTGCCAAGATGTCATGACATGCCTTAAAAAGTTAAGAATGTTCGCATCAGTCTATATATTTGAAGAATCTTTAGTAGCCACTCATGAGGCACAGAGTCGTAAGCCTTTTTATAATCGATGTAAGCCATGTACAGATTCCTACGCTTAGAAAATGCCGTTACAGATGACAGAGTCGATTATGAGTTGCTCTTTGCACCCCATTGAACCCTTAGCGCATCCTTTGTCAGCAAAGGTCTTGTTTCGCTCACAGTGTACATTGTTGGGAGACACGTGATTGGCCGGTACTTGGATGGATCCTCCGTGTTTTCCGGGTCCTTTGATAGAAGGTATGTGGCATCCAGAAATAGAAAGAGTGGCATATTTTGAGGATGGCTGATAACGTCATTAATTAAATTTGTTAATTTTTCGTGGGGACATTGCAGTTTCTTGAGCCAGTAGTTCTGTATTCCATCTGGGCCAGGTGCCTTCCAGTTATGGGTATCTCTGATGACGTTTGTAATTTCTGCTGTCGTAAACGGCTCGTCAGGTATTTGGTCGTGGGAGGTTCGGCGCTCCCCCGCAATCCAGCATGCTTCAACGTAGCACTTGGCCGGTGCTTCCAACTGTTCCCTCCAAAATTCTTCAACATTGTCACTACTGGGGAATTTGTTGTTTGATTATCTAGCCCTCGTATGTAATGCTGTGTAGAATGTTTTTCCGATCGTTGGACCGTTTGTACCTCTTTAAACGCCTGAAAATACAGATTTTTTTGTTTTAGAGTGCCAAGACATTGCTGGTGTATTTGGTTTTCTGGATCATCACGAGCATGGATTCGATATCGAGTCATGATTGAACGAACGCAAGCTTCCAGCCTATGGGACCTTACTCCATTGATGTATTCTTTTGGCCTTCCTATATCTCTTCGTATGTTATCAATCCTAGCATTCAATCTTCTTTCACAATGAGGTGTTTGTGGCTGGTCCACTGTTTGCGCCGTTTCCTTTGTTCGTACTTTGGTTCCCAGGATTCAGGTAATGGCCCTTCCAGCGCAGTAGATTAACATATGGAAGTGGTCCAATGTGTTCGTCTGGGTGATATAGTTTGGCAGAATTCGGTTGCTCATAATAGTAAAGGCGATTCCTAGTTCCTTTGAGGAGTTCACCCTAGATAATGGTGGTCTACTTAATGGGTCGTTGCCATTGTACTCCACAATTAGCTTTCTCATCTCTGAGAGAAGTGTTTCGTTTCATTGTCCACATTATCTCTATTTAGATCACGTGCCCCGCCGTTCAGTTCTTGCTCTGCTACGGGCGTCCCACCCATATGTCCAGCATCTTAGTCCTGGTCACCATTCTCGTTATTATCATGATTTTCATTCTCATCATCATCTTGATCCTCATTACCTCCGTTGTTATTGTGCAGGTTTAGCAGTTCGCGTTCTACTTCTTGTTTGATGGTGTTAAGTCTCGCAGCTGGAATGAGATTGTTTCTGATGATAACACGATATTGATCTGCCACTCTCTGCTCTGTTACATTCAGCTCTGGATAATCTCTGCAGAATTCAATATGCAGCCCTTGTCGATAGCCGATGGTATTTCGTCCTAACTGTGTTACCCTAAAATATATACGCATTATTGATTAATTCATGGACGGTGTCCATTTCATGCGTCGTCTGGGTAATCCCGCCTGAGTGAGCGCTGGCTGAAGTTCCTACGCAGCACCCTCAGCGGGCGGTATCTGCGTTCTTAGGTGACACCTGTGTCGAGGCTTCGATTGATCTCCATTTTCATGGGTGTCCCCCTTTAACGCAGGGGATACGGCATTTTTTACCTACTGCCAGGTAACTCGGACCCGTGGGGACGTCACGCCCAAAGCAGCCGAACCAAAGTTATACACTAGCGAGATGCCCGTTATTATTATTATCCTTCTTCTTTTTCAGCGTATGTAAACTGGTATAATGGAGGGAAGTGCAGGCCTAAGCCAAAACATCTTCACTCCTCTAGAAATTTGCGGGTGATTCGTGTGGTGTTCAGAATGACGGCTTTCTGCATTATTTTGAATAGGTTTGGATCCAATCCCACAGTCTTGATGTTTTTTTGTAGGCCTAAAGGTATGATTCCTGTGGTCGAGATTACCATTAGTAGAATGTGAAGTTCGGTTATTATTATTATTATTATTGTTATATTATTAATATTGTGTTCATTTTCTTGCATTATACACTTTCATTTTCTCGGGTAGGTTCCCTGTTCTACCATATCTTGACCAGGAGGTGGATCTGTAAGGTATGACTCATCAGTTCTGAGATTTGATGAAAGTATTAAAACTACTTGTGGATATCAGTAACCCTTCGAGCTATTCTATATGTGTCCAGTACCACAGACTTTTGGATATGCAGGTAAAGTCTACCTGGTCTAAACTTGCTTTTAGTTATTTCGCCCGTGACTATAATGGGAATAATTGTCACTGTTTCCTTATGCCACATCTGGGGAATTTCATTGCAAGTTTGAATTAATTTTTTTATTGTATGTTTTATTGCTGTTAGCTGAGAACGGCACGGTAGAATCAACTATATAGGTCTTTTTTCATTTTAAAAGTCAGTAAAAAATCAGGTATTGGTCTGTTTGTACATATTTTCCTGTTCCAATACAAGCGGATTTCTTTAGATTCACAAACGGTTGCAGGCATCTTCTAATAAAAAGCGAGAATCTCAATAGATCCCATGTACTTCTTGCGCAGTTTTTGATGTATACCTATTCCAATTCTGTCATGCCGGTTCAGGTTAGCTTACGAAATTTAAGGTTAGTATATATCTATTCTTGCAACATCATAATAACATTTATTCATTTTTTCCCATTCTTTTGCTTCCAGGTTGTGATCCAGCAACTATTTTGCCTACCTTATACACTAGCGAGATGCCCGTCATTTACTTGCAATTATTGATCTATAAGTTACGATGATTGTGTCCCAACTCAGACAATAAATTTCAATTTAAGGACGGCAGGTGAGCGAAGGTGAATGATTTCTGGGCCAGGGAAATTTAAAATAGCAGCTTAAACTTTTTTGAAATAGTGTTTCGGTTTTCTTTTTTAACTAAATTAATTACATCACCAATATTAGAATATGATTATAATTATGGAGTAATATAGGTAAATAGAGAACTTTACACTGATATCATGGTGACTTTATTTTTCCTAGTGCATTTACTTTACTTTTCATGACAGAAAATACTGGTCGGAAGCTATTGTTTCAAATATAAACCTTGCCACTTTCATAAATATTACAGAAAATTGTCTCTTTAATCGGTTTAAATTGTATATATATTTTCATTATTCCTTTACTATTTGTACAAGTGATGACATACCCCTTTACATAGATGTCAGATTTCTTTTCTCCAGTTAGAAAATCATCTTCTTCGAGACTAATATCCTCGGTATTCCAGATGATAATCCTAAGTTCATATGATATTGCTTTTCTTGGTGTTATGTCAACTTTATCAGGAACTGGAAAATCTAACCTGGGAAAAATATCTATCCACAGTTGAAGCTTTCCCTAAAAAGACATAGCGATTTTAATGAAGAAAAAGCGATTAAATTTCACTACTCCTTCTAATAAACAACGCTGCAGAGAAAGCATTTCCAGCAAAGTGGACCATGCCAATTTTACACCGGAGCACCTACCAGCTGTTAATTAGATTTGGCATACTGCCATCTGTCAATTTTTGGCAAAAGGAGCTGTTTTGTTTTCAGATTATGGCATATATTATGGTTCTAGCTACTACTGGCTATAGCTGCTGTAAATGTTTACCAAGTGGACCATATCATTTTTGAGGTATCTGCATATTTAGAAATTCGATCACTGCAGTGCAAAGCAAAGGCACATCCTCTAAAATCCCCACATCAATAATTACGACTGGCCAATAGAAATACGGCATGCGCATCACATGACACATCCAACAATTTTTCCAGTTGGTTTCGAAAATAAAAGACCAGAATTTTGATGTAGCGAAGCATAAATTAATTAATTACTCGAGTTAGGCAAAAGGAAATACTTATCCTATCCGTCACGTATTTAGAGAAACGTGCCACAAAAAAATCTTAATTCCCGCGAAGAAATCACCGAATGACAGCGCGACGCTCCCAAAATCGGCACGTGTCAATATCGCTAACTAGAGGTTTGAACCGAAAAACGAAATCTATGTGGAAGGAGAAAATGAACCACTCGCGATTCTAAATTTCAGGGAGAGGATAACTGCAAGTCACTCTCGATCGTCATTTCTTTCACCTACCATGCCGCAGAGGACGTCACACTAATATATATAATTTCGTCCGGATAGATTGTAACAGAATATATGATTACTCCGCTACACTAAAAATTCAATTCAATTACGAATGATTTTCGATATTTGGGCTTTCAGTTGCCAGTGACATCTGTTCACGAATGGGTTTATTTCGTGCAACGATGTTAGAAATACTAGTACGCTGTTTTATACCTACAATTTGTGGATTTATTTTACTGTAGGTTACTGTATTTAATAGTGACATCTATTCGCGAAAGGGTTTATTTCGTGTGGTTGGCTATTTTATATCTACAATTCATAAATTTAATTTACTATAGATTGCTACATTTAATATTGGTTATTTCTATAGCTTGACGCTGCGTGATCTATAGTAGTAATCACATGATATAAATTAGCCAATAATATAACGGCAAGCATAATTTGTCGAACGCCTTAAATTTTGAAAGCGAGGTCGTTTATCTTGTGTCCAGACGTTTGACGGGTAAGTGCTAGTTTTTAATCTTGAAATATTTTATTCATCTTGCAGTATATTTAACTAATTCTTTCATTTTTAAATACATAATTAATATTTGTTCATGATTCGTTTAGTCTTATTCGACTTAAACAAGAATTTAGCATTCTTATATTACATTTTTATTTAGCTTACATCTTCAATAGTCTTAATTATTGTCGTGACCGTTGGGGAAGGATGCCGATTTATTGGTGAATAATTGTATCTCTCATTAGTCAAATTCATGTAAAGGCCTAGTCCAGATTTACGGAGAACGTAATTATTTCATAGTTTAGTGGTCACGCACATTATTTTACGTATTTCCAATCAAATAGAATATTGGGTGAATTCTCGGAGTCGATTCTATATATTCCTGTAAAGGTAGTAAATTGAATGTTTAGTAGAATTTCTCAGAATTTCTCCGAATTTTCCCTCATAGTATTGCTGGTTTTAATATTTTTCTTTTCAGGCTTATTTAATTAAATTTTCACTTTATTTGTTACATCAAGTATATAATTATTAGCATTCGCCCTGTCTCGTCTCAACACTGATGTACCGACAGTACCTTGCATCTATGAGAGGTTAATCTTACATAATATGTAAAATTATCTGATCTTTTATCTTTTATCTAAATTTCCATCCCGATGCGAGATAGTGATTATCTTATCTTTATCTTTAATTAATCGAGGCGTAATTACGTTCAATTATCGTTTGTGTGCCAAGGGCCCAAATAAAAAAGTAATAGCAATTACTTATTTTGAGTTATAAGACTCGTTATTAGAGGTTGTACCTCTATTTTTCTATTTATTATCAAATTCAAGTTATCTTTTATTAAGATTTACCGAGAGTCACTGAATTGGAACGTAATTCCATAATTTTCTTTTAAATTTTAAATTTCAGTCATTATTTCTTTTGAATTTCATATCTTAAAGTAAAGAAAAGGATATCTTGAGTAACAGTAGTTATTTATAATTTTGCTCAACTTAACATTGTAATTTAAGTTTCTGATTATATCTGCTTTAACCACTAAATATTCAATTTGTTATTAGCAGCTTAATTAGTTAATTAGCAGTATACATTGATCTAAGACTTGTCTATTTCTCCTTTCATGTTACTGATTTGACTGGCCGAAGACACGTAGCTGTACCATGCAAATTGGTGGGAATCAACACATGGTCAACCTATCAGTCCTTGATAACCCTAACTCAACTGAACTTGGGAACAGGCAGAAGCGGTTACAGTGGAGGTCCCAACACGATCGCCTGGTTACAGATAACTGAACGAACTGACTGATACGTCAGTCAGAAGATAAACATATTGTAAAGACCAACTGTATTCAATTTCCTTGCTGTCATAATTAAATTTTTTAATCTTTTACATTGATTTTAATTCTCATTACTAAGTCAATTTATTCATAAACTTTATTTCAAATAATTTCATTAATTCTATTTGTAATTTAATTATATTGATAATCTCCATTTCACACGATATCATCACTCATATTTGTAATTTAAATGTAAAATTAATATATTGTTGTTTTGAAATTTATCTCTTTAATTTATCCCAAGATAGAGGTCTGGGAGATATCGCGAATTATAAGAGCAAACTTCTGATATTCTTATCTTTATATTTATTTATATTTAAGTGATCATATTCAGTTCGCATTGTCTCTAGGAACTCTGGCGCCCACAATACACAAAAAAATCTCTGTTAATAAGAGAACGTCGACCGACTCCCTAAGGAAAATTAAAACGAGTCTCATGCATTCAAAATGGCGCACAATACCATACTTAAATAAATAAATTAACTTTCGCTACAAATTGGCGACTGAGCTAGCTATCATCACAAGTGACGCCCAACTGTTCAATATCATTACAAGTTATTACTACACCATTTTCTGAACAAGAAAACCTTAAATTAATATTAAATCTAAACATTCCGGCGACTAAACACAAAATGAAATTTTGGCCCGTTACCGCAGTATGTAGCAGACTCACCCAGTACTAAAATGTAATTAGTTATTAGTATTAGGCATAGCAATTAAGGTCACGAGCATCCATGTTCCGTAGCCTGAACCGTCGGACTCGTCTTTTATGCCTTGATGTAATG
>MU185086.1:56163-81671 GCA_016904865.1 Pissodes strobi
GTAAAGCGTAAGCAAAAACTCCTCAAGAGCGTAATCCAACGCAACATCGGCACAGCCAACCAGCTCGGCCCCTCCGCCTACTCAGTTCGGCAAGAAAAGCCAAGCAAGGCGGCAACGCCTGAGCCACACAAAACTCTGCCCCTCTCTAAGGGTCAGGCCAGCAGACCGGGCCGATAAAAAGAGGAAGAGTAATCAAGTTAACCTCAAAGACACAAGTGGCAAATGTTAGTTACGGCGAATGGCGGGAAAATAGTAAATATTGATTCAAGTTTTAGTTCAAAATCGATGAAATCGGTGGATATTACGATATTCTTTGAAGTCTGTCATCAATGTGTTGACGGTAATGATTTAAAAAATTTTGAAAATAAATTATTTAATCTTTTACACTTGAATATCAGAAGTATTCACAAAAACTTCAATGAATTGCTGGTATTTCTGCATGCATATAATGTATTCGATTATTGTGACATGATAGTATTAAGTGAATCGTCTAAATGCTATGATGACCAATATAAAATAGAGGGATATTCAATGTATTCCAATAATGCTAAACATAACAAAAACGATGGTGTGGTAATTTTTGTGAAGACTCATTTGGTAGTTGATATAAACCATTCTTTGTGGAAAAATTCCAATGTAACTATCAGCTTTACTTTACAAAAAAAAAATAAAAAAAAAATTCATGGAATATATCTGTACAGGCGCCCAAACACAATCAAAGCATTATTTTTGGAGGACCTTGAAATTTATTTACAAAATTCTAATAGAAGTTCACAGATTATTATATTTTTGAGTGACATAAATATAAACATCATTGATAATCAGGAAGGTACTGTAAACTTGTATTTTTCTACACTGAGCCATTTTGGATTGTTGTCCTACATTAATGCGCCAACCCGTGTAATATCGGAGCACATGCCTAGACCTAGACCTAACGTTATCAGAAATAAAATAAAAAGTAACGTAACTAAAATCAACTCATACATTATTTGTTCTGAAGTTACTGTAGAAGTTATGGTAGAATCCTTACTTATTCATTCCTATATATAAAATCATTCTAGAATCCTTAGTTAGATATGACATTGTGGTATGGGGTCGCAACACGTTTTTCTTATTTAAATTAAAAGTAATGATTATATTTAAAAACAAACCTACCACCGTGTTGCAACCGCCGTGTTACAATGCCCGGCCCCGGTAGTGGGGTCATATAGCGCCACCAGTTTTTCCCAACTAAACTGAAAAAGCTCCGCTGGTGTTGTACGGGGTTGCTAGGCAAGCTTATCAAACAAAGAAACTCAATCCCTAACTTAATAAAGAAAACACAATCTAAAATTTAAGGAACAATCTATTTGCTATTAAGTTCTTTTTTTTTTGAAACACAGAAACAATGCTACAGTAAAATTGCAAGTTAAAGACAAAGGAATGTCAAATGACTATTAAATTAACTAATATTGGTGCAATATGGTGATTGTACGGAGATCAATTCTGTTGTTAACACTCGGTACGGTATGCCTCACAACTAAATGCGCTAAACACTACAATCCGAAGTGATCACTTTGGTTTACCTAAGCTTATTACATATATGCATGCGTGCGCTAGTAGCTGCACCAATTATAAATATAGCAATAATAGTAGGTAGTAATAAATGGCGACAATAATTAAATGAACTGACTCGATAAATTAATAAAAAAGAATAAAATTATTGAAATCTATCTTAAAGCTCGACAGTCAATGCTTGATTTATATTTAAAAAAAAAGGAAAATTAAGAGCGATTATATCAATCGGTCAGATAAACAAATGAAGAATAAAATTAATTAGAGCTATTGGCGGTCAATGCTTGATTTATATTAAAAGAACAAGACCGATTATATCAGTCGGACAGAAAAATAAATGAATTTACTTAAGCTTCTGTACGATACCCATTAGATCCGGTCGTCAAACTCTGGTGGAGGCGCCGGGCACCTGTAGATACTGCTATGGCACTGGCCCCGAGGGTAGAACCAGCAGAGGACTCGGCAATAAAATTGGTCCGGAGATAAGATTGGCTCTAGTGTAGCCCGGAGCTAGGATCTGTAGCCAGGTGATAGAATTGGCCCGGAGATAGAACCCTGTAATAACCCAATACGCATTAGACAAAGCCCCTTTCCTTTAATTGAAAAAAAACTATAGCCCCCCTTGCATAAATATATTTTCTTTATAAAACAAATTCCCCCAAAAATTATCAATGGATTTTCAATGACCATCAGCAAATAAAAGAAATACTAAGGTACAGACAACTTGAATATAAAAAAGATAGGTATAAATCACCCCTAAAGAAAATATAAACTTCCCCATATGATCAAAACTAAAGTCACGTTAAAATAAAAATTCAGATTTGATAAAATGAAGTTGATAAGATAACACATGCGATGCAAAGCAAATGGAGGACGTTGCACAAAAAAGGTTAACACAGAAAAAGCAATTAAATCGTTAATTTAGACAAAAAACTGTAGCAATAATCACCTCGCTCGTGTGTGAGGGTGGCTAGAGAGTCGACGGTCTCGGTCTTATACGACGAACTCGGAAAGCCTCTAGAAATTATGGAAAAGACCACTAGCGTCATGGCGTCCGCATGCCTCACAAGCAATCGAAAAAAAAATAATTCCAGAGAAAATGCTTACCTAGTGCAGTATTTAGACCCCGATTAATCGGGTGTGTCAAAACACAAATAGAAACCAACACAATAGCCACAACGAAGGGTAGTATAAAATTAATGTACTAAATATCGAGTCACTATGACTGCACTAAGGCAAACCTTCTTCTCGCCTCGAAGGGTATTTCTAGAAGCACTAAATCCTCAGTTTTCAGTCAATTTGTCTTTTTCACTTCTGCGAGATTAGAGGGGAAAAAATTGTAGGGCGGAGAAAATGTCTAATGAAGCTAACAATTCGATACGAGGAATAATTCTAAGAGAATAAACGACTTAGTTCTCGTTTATTATGGTGGTCAAACGACGGCGGGAGTAACAAATAATGCGCTGAAATTAAATTGTTCAAGAAATACTAAAAAATGTTCCCAAACGAAGTGATAAAATTTTAAGAATCTAAATCGACAGCAGCAATTATGGGAAATAGCACATTCCTACTACCCAGTGCTACCAATCGAATATTACAAAAGTTACAACCGGTCGCGTGGAAGGAAAAATATGAGATTCCAAGCCAGGCAGCGGTACCAAAAAGTTATGAAATATCAGCCGGAGATCAAAATAAAGCAAATCCGGGAGTTCCAAAAGGTTATAAAATATTCAAACTGAAAATAAAATATGAATCTGATGGATCTAATGAAGCCTAAAAGCAGGTTTTATTAACACAATTATTCATAAAAATATAAAACGGTTTGGTGGCCGTTCTACGGTAATGTAATATAAATTAAGCAAAGCTATCCTAAACAACAATAATATCCTATTTTAGTGATTTGATAAAACCTAAGCGATCTGTGGTTCGCTTATCAATTAAAATAAATATAGCCACAAAGTGTTATAAAAGCTAATACAAATATATCGTTAACCTATATTTAGAATATAATTAATTTATATTAATAAATGCGTCAAGTTTAAGCTTATTGGCAGCAAATCGAATCAATAAATTTAGAATTAATTAACCGAAGAATATTGACCTCTTTTCAATAATTATTACCGTAAAATACAGCATTTTTTGCTAAATGCAGCATATAAAATTAAATTTAAAAATATTTTACACTGGCCAAATCGGAATGTTACAGGGTGTCCTGTACAACAAATCCCTTAAACCCCTAAATATTGTTCAAAATTATATTGTCAAAGTAATTTATAAGGAGAGCAATCTCTCTCTACTCGACAAGACTGTTATATTCATATAAACTATTTGATGTTCCTTCCATTTACATTATGGAAATATGTCCTTTTGTCTTTAAGAATAAAGAAATTAGCATGCATGTAAATCATACCCATGAGACTAGGGCTAAAAGTTACAGATTCCAAATAGGATGGGGTCTGGAACCTTGGGCAAAATGCACTGAAACAGAGTTTTATCCACAATACCGAAAATAATTTTTGCACTCTACGCGCGTTCTGCTAACCATGTTATCATCATCAGGAGATGATTAAAACTAAACTTAAAATCTACCTAACTCTATTTTATACTAATTGTTTGCTTAAGCAAGCGGAACCAGAAAGAACCAGCCTGGAATTTTACTAGTCACGCTCGATTCACCAATACAATGGACTATAGGGAATAGGCCCTCTATCTATTTAAACTACTCTTACATTTAATAATTTACATACTTTCGTATGCGTCTAATAATCTCCCATCAGATATATTATGAATTCATTTTAAATTTGTAATTGTTATTCTTTGATTTTTATCAAAAGCATGCTCGGAAATACTTGATATTTCTGCTCTACCATACCTTAAATGAGCTATGTGTTCTTTGAATCTCATTTGTACAGATCTTCTAGTATCCCAACATATTTTTGATTACAATCCATGCATCCAATTTTATAGATTCCACATTTTTCCAATATTTGAATTTTGTCCTTTGGACCACCCAATATTTTCTTAATGTTAAACTGGGTTTGGTATACTAATTTTAAACCTACTTCCTTAAAAACTCTTTGGAGTCCTCCAGTATACTGAGGATAATATGGTATCGAGACACATTTTGTATTTTCATCCAAAATTTACGATGCGTTAATTACTTGGCTCCAAAATTTTTTAACATTTTACCGTTGGAAATTAAACGTATTAGTAAACAAAGTGTATATAGGAGAGAGCGTAGGCTGTATATTTCTAATAATCTGGAAAAGTTTACACTACTATTTTGACAAAAATAGTAGGAAGGAAGTAGAAATGTGTAGCAAATATAAGACAGATAAATGTAGGATTGATGAATAATGTAAGCACATGTGGATGTTCATTGTTCAGTCATCTAGGTGCTGTATTATAATTTGTAGCGTTCATTCATTTAATTCATTAATTATAGTCACTATAGTCATTGATTGTATAATATATATGGTAATACATATGGTATAGGATGGTATGGTATATGGTATTTAATATCAATATAAATAATACTAAAAATAATAAATTATACCTCAGTAATACAATAATGCAATTTTAGCACCAGTATCAACGGTACATAATTCTTAAAATTAGTAGAAAATTTTTTGTCTGTGCTTAAGACCACACGATAGAAGTGAAAACTTCAACAAGCGGGGTAATTTATTGTCAAAATTTCGATCCGAGCCTTCGTTGCAGATATACAGGCGAAAAACGGTTTTGCTCCAAAATCCCCCCTTAAATTAGAGCCCCGGTTTCCCCCGAATAGTCTAAAGTGTCCCGTTTTCGTCTAGGATCTTCTTTTTACCCCGGCTACATCCCCTGCAAATTTCAGCCCTCTACCTATACGGGAACATGCCATACATATCCGAGCGTGACGCGAGATGCGTGACGCGTGACGGTTTTACAGAATTCAATGCCCAAGAAAAAACGCAAAACGCGCCTAAAGAAATTTTCACTTCAAAAGACGCTTTTGGCTAGAATGACACGAACATGTCTACTTTTAATGGTATTTTTAGAAATATAATTTGTATAATATAAAAATTATCTATCCATGTCACGCTGAATGATAAAAATTCAAATTTAGTTATGTTAGAAAACCAACAAAATTGATCCACAGCGACGGCGCCAATAGCATGCAAGCATTATTTGCAGCGTTGGCAAATGCTGAAGACTGTATTAAAACATTTAATTTTGGTTAGTTTAAAAGTGGGTTCACAAATTTTACTGTAAACGGTCCTTTAACGTTGATAGCCTTTATAAACCTTCCTGAGAAAATCTTATTACTGTAAAATTTAACTTTACCTGTTCAATGCCCGGTTTTTCAGGTGTAAAAAGTGATCTTGCCTCAACGTGTTCTGGAACTAATTTATATCCAACTAAGGGTATTTCCTGCCAGCGGCGTAGCGCTTCCAGAGCCAGAACCTCACGATCAAAATTAGGTTCATTTGTAGCTAAAAAAATGATTAGCTGGAAAACTCTTAGATATTTAAATAATGGTTGACAATATAGGTCGTGATTATTATGGTGGTTTAAGTAAACATTAGGGTCGGCTTTAATGTCCGAATTATCATTTGTGTTACGTTTATGCCCGGTTGTATAGGTTGTGATAAATTACGATTTAATTTTTACAAGTTCAAATAATCAATAAATTTATTTATTTGGCGGAAGAGTAAAAAGTCAGAACTATAACTTACGAAGAGCTCCAAATTAGGAGATATAATTATTAACCGAGAATGGATTCCCAGCATCATCTTTTTCAATATCAATGGAAAGACAAATGTTACATGTAACAAAGATGGACAGACAGAGAAATGAGTGATAAGAAATGAAACGAAAGTAAGAGATGTTAGAAGAAAGGTAGCAAAATCAAAATAGAAATTCGCCGGTCACAATATTAGACAAAATGACGACCGAACAACAAAAATATTCGAAACTGGAGACCGTGGAAAAATAAAACGGGTAGAAGAAGGTCCTAAATGGAATGGGCAGATGACCTGTGGAAACATGCTGGAACGTTGCATGAACATGGTGCCAAAGATGAATGAATGGAAAGAAATGAGGGAGGTTTATGTTCAACGATAGACTGAAGAAGGCTAGATATAATTATTAATTCAGAATTGTTTCCCAGCATCATCTTTTTCTTTCTCTTTATCCACAGTAATTTTTTATTACCGGCCTTATTTATCAAATGTTGGAGTCGACGTTTTTTCATTTATAACTCCGGTTGCCTGGAAGGGCAGCCCAATTGTAAGAACCGATCATGAGGAATTATTGCATGGGGATCTGGGTTAACCTTTGGTATGGACAACAGCCAGAGCGGGGCGTAACTCTGTGGTTGAAATACTGTCAGTAAATCATACTAGTCCAATCAAGCCATACTTGACATTTGTTTAACACCGGTGGCTTTAGTATTTTTGTCAGAGAGTTGGTCGTAGATCCCAGCACGTTCATGGCAGTGCCATCATTAGGTTAATTAACTAATTGTTTTCTTCTTTTTCTCTACTGAAGGTTAACTACTTTTATTTTTAGGTGAGTGTTCGCTATAGCACATTCCCTTGTGGGTGGTGGGGCACCTGGGTTACCTTACCTTTCTCTATCTTGTTACCTTGCTTTACGTTTTTCTTCTTTCCGCCATCACCTCTCAGTTGTAGTGTTTGTATCTTCGAGGCGGTGTTTGTGGCATTCTGCAACTGGTCTTGGTTGAAGATTTACCAAGCCTCATTGGAAGTAGGCAGTACCAGTGTCCGCCACGACTTAAGATCGGTATACTGTCGTCGTCACTTCGGGAGCATTTTCGCCTCGTTCTCGCGGATATAATATGATACAAGCTCGGCAGTAACTGTAGGCGTTCAGCCCAAAACTGAAAGTACTTGGCCCAAGACTGGAAGTCCTTGGTCCAAAAGTGAAAGTCACCTGCCTGAGAGTGAAACCCTGTAATAACACAATATCAGTTAGACTTTTTTTCTATAGCAGCGGCACACACACTAAAGGGAGATCCTATGGCGCTCGACGAGCGGTGTGTGTGCGAAGATGCTGATGGACACGGTTCTTAAACAGTTCTAGGGTGTAATTAGGGGGAAACAGATGTCCCGGGAGTGAGTTCCACAGTGATGCTGTGCGCCAGACAAAGGAGTTCTTGTAAGAGATGTTCCAGGTGTTTCCAGTTGTACGACGAACTGATGAGCTCTTACCGTCTGTCGTGACTGTCTGACAGGCGTTGCCAGGGGTTTACTTAAATAAATAAATTATCGACTCCCTCTATATATTTTTCCCTAAAACAAATCACCCCAAAAATTATCAATGGATCAGCAAATAAGAAAAATACAAAAAAAGGGGAAATACAATACTAGTGGTCGATATAAAAAAAACTAGCACAGATAATGAAATCAAATTAACAAAAAAAATGTTAATATAGGGTTTTCTTGACTAAATGGTTAATAGTCTGACTTGTACCGTGCTAGCTTTCATTTTGCATAAAATTAAGTTTGAATGTTGATATAGGGTTTTCTTGACTAAATGGCGAACCACGCAAGAATTGGCGATTTTTCCTTATGCATCCAAGTAGTTATACGTGTAATGATCTCTACCGTCCGATGCACGAAATGCTGAAAGTAGATCGTGGATTGCTCACTGCAGTTCGATATCAGTAATGGCGTTCATTCACACAGATTTCGCTTAACGCGGTTGTTTATGATTTTTATGATTGACACGTACCGATTTCAGAGTGGAGCGCTGTTGTCGAGAACAGAGCGGGGAGGAATGAAATTTATTTTAACACGGTTCTTTTAATAAAACAGGGGTCAAACGACTATTTTTTTCCTGGTTCGAATAAAAATTATGGTGAGAACCAATGTACCAAAAGCCCGGCTTCATTGTTTTCGTAATCGCTTTGGATAAATTATGGAATATGACAGGCCATGGCCACGTGACTCGTGACTATACTTTTATTGGCCAGGTGTAGTTTTTGTAGTAGGGGTAATGGAGGAAGCGTCTGCTTCCGGGGAGTTTTCAAGGAAATCACTCTACGTTGACTTGCCGTTTGAAGCAGTGTGGTGGCTGAAAGTTTTTTTGTTTTACCTTATGGGATTGTTCCAACCGACCTACTTTTAGAGTCTCAGGCGTTTATTTGCCTTACGTTGGTTAGTTTTATTTGTTAGTGCCTGGAACTCGCCCCGTAACTGGGATTTAATGCTGCTTTAGGTAGGTGAGTGAATTTGATTTTTTTGTCTACTACCAGGCCAGTTGATTTTAATTGCGTCTTAATTCTTTACAGAAACCTTTTTGTCCGTCCACACATACCTGAGTGTTCCAACGATCTAGTCGAATAGCAACCCTTTACTGGTAATTTCTTTTTTTTTCACTGTTTTTCTTGTGATATATATTTTTAATTATCTGAGTTTAAATGTCCTTTGGTTATGAGTTACATGCAGGACCTTGAAAATTTTGATGTTCTACAGGGTTCGACCGTCGTGGTATTTCGACCGAGAGAGTATTTCGACCGGCAGGGTTTTATTTACGAGCCCTTTCAGCTCAGTCATTTGGCCATGCCAATCTGGTCTCTGGATTGTGACTTGCTCCGGACACCATTAGAGTCCTTCATCAGAGGAAGTGTATGGTTTTTTTCTTTCCTCCCGCAAAACCACCGCGAAGCTGTGAGCTACCTTACCTTTATTATTAGTATTTTTTTCTTCCTCTTTTTCCTTCTTATCTTTAAATATATATGCCTAACTGTAATTTTCTTCACTCTGGCGAGAGTTGACTTAAATTTATCTCCTTGACGAAGATACGCCAAACTGTAATTTTCTTTGCTCAAGAACTATTTTTTGCTAATTAAGATAATTTTCTTTGATCCGATTAATAAGTCGAAACCTAAAATTTAACTTATTTTATTCTCATAAATCAAAATCTAAGATTTAGCTTGCTCTATACTTGCCAGTCCATACTTTTAACATTTTTAATTGGCCAAAACAGGCTCGTAGTTTATTAAAATAATGGGGTATTATCTCATGAAATTCGGGACGAGCAACGTGATATTTTTCCCGAATATCGATTTATTTAGGTACCTTTATTAGGGAGCTCTCGCTTCCTTTCAGTAGATTTGGCGTTGTTATGCCTTGTTTTTGATCTAGTTTTCTAACCTCTAAGAAGAGTGCCTTTACGGTCAGATAGAGTCTGGTTAATAATTGATTAACGAAGACACCGCTCAATCCTCTGAATTAATTTTATCGACTGCCTAAGGCATCTATTATTGGCGTACCTAGTTATAGTAATAAACATATAATTAGTTTGTGGAGCGGCACTGTGACGACAGACCATGGTTTGCGCGCCTAAATAAATAATCGAATGAGGGTCTTTTATTTATGTTACTTGAACTTAGTGATTTCCAAAAGTAAGAACGTAAATTTCTATTTTTTTTTATTAATACGTTTTGTTTCTAATACCGGGTATATTGCATAATATTTATCTTTGAAACTCGTTGGCCACCACAACGAGTGAGCAAGGTAACTTATTTTTTTTTTCCTTTACCTTGCAAATAATCATATCGGCTTTTATTTAAGCGAAATAATTTGATGAATAATTGTTTTTTATTTTTGTTCCCTTATTCATTAAGTAACTGAGTAATATTTCTGACTTTTAGAATAGTAGTCAGTACTAGTCATATTATTTAGCGTAAGCAGTATAGAGTACTGGACACCCTTAGTACATTCTCTCTTCCGATTAACTGGAAAAATCGTCACCTTATTGTCTTTTTTTCTCTACTTTATTGAGTAATAAACCAACTTTCTATTTACTAAATTTGCCTGTGTTATTTAATTATTCAGTTACCTGACCACCCACCTACACTCCGAAATATAGAAGGAAAGAAGACAGTGACCGTAAGTACCGTCGATTTAGTTTATTTGAGCCCTCTGTTTGAAATGTTTTGGCTCCATTGACTTGCTATAAATACTACAGTTTATCATTGACTTTATCGTTAATACTTACTTTTTTCTTGCGTCTCACTTTTTAATTTTTAATACTTGCCTACTTACTTGCCTTTCATTATTAAATTAATTCTCTAATTATTAAATTAATTCTTTGTTGTTATTTTATTTTTCAATTGTTCGTACTGATTAGATTCAAATCAACTTAATCAAATTAATTTCGAATTTATTTAAATAATTTTCTTTTGATAGTTGCGAGGCTTAGGCTAAAACGAGTACCATATTTCAGCTTTGGGGTATTTCTTGCTTGTGCCGTCTAAAAGCCCATGGCGCCTTATAAATACAACCCACCCTACTCTCCGGCATTAGAGCTAGGGCCTATTTGCACGCCTTGAAGACGACTCGTCATAGCTTACGCTTCTATACTTGCAAATTCACTCAATTTGAATTTTGTTTTTTTATTTGATATTATTCACCCTTGGTCGCTTCTAAGCTGAGGTGAAGGTTTCGCGCCGATTAGAAGAAAAATCTTATCTCTGATGTAGTTTTAGAGTCCTGATAAATCGGTAGTGGGAACCACAAATCAGTGATCCACCCCGAAATTTCCAAGAAGGAGTCACATATCACACTTAACAGGCACTTGCTATTTTCACAGTAGGAATTTAAGAGGCAGGGATCAATCATGCAAATATTCTCAAGCTCAATTGCGTTAGCCCACTTAGGGGAAAGTACAAGCCCAAATGGGCAGGGTCTAGCTCAAGGTGATCTTGGGTGAAAGTCAAGGACATCTTAGGTCAAGTGAGTTGGGTTAAGGTCATACAAACAAATATTCTCAACGTCAAATGCGTTATCCCAAGTGGGCGAAAGTGTCAGGTCAAGCGGGCGAGTGGGGTGGAGTCTAGCTCAAGGTGTCCTTGGGTAAAAATCCAGGACATTCAAGGTCAAGCGAGTTGGGTCAAGGTCATGCAAACAATCATTCTCAATGTCAAGCATGCGAAGTTCAGGCCATCCAAAGACAAGTGGGCGGGGCCTACCTTAAGGTCACCTAGAAAGAAAAAATGTTAGGAGGTGGGTGCTTTCCGTCGAAACTTGCCTACTGAGGGCTAATACGTTGTATCCAGTAATGGCAAGTAGTGGAGCAGACATTCCTCAAAAGGCATGTCTAATTAAAGTTGCAGCGTTTTGCAAATTAAGGTATTTACCTGACGAACACATTTACCGTCTTAGTAATGCAAAACGAAACGCTGATTTTAACCACAGACCTGTTTTAAAATATCTAAAAAAAAAATCCAAATGATAAAGATTTTTTTCATTTCAGGTAACTGAAAACCTTGGTGATAGGTATACCATTTTTGTATCGGGCATGCTGATAATGACTATATTCTACATCTCTTCTATTATTATATTACACAGGCTTTATGAATGTCATACCCCGCAATTTTTCTCAAAAGCAACCAGCATACAAATTCGCCTACTTGTGAACACACTTGTTTTTTAGGCTTATACCCATTATTTTTCTTCTTTAAAAAAGCTTAAAGTTTTGAAAATTTTGAAACATCCAAATTTTCTTTAACATGTAGAACTAACTTAATACCGCCCTTTTGATTTTTCAGGCAATAAAGACAACAGGCCCAGTCTTGCCGCTTCATGGATAATTTCCACGTCAGTGTTAATTCACGAGGCCTGGCAAAACCTAAGCAGTCAAAGGCGCCTTACTAAAGGGTGAGAATGTGTGTTATTAATGTTAGTTTTTAATAGGCACTTTTTTACTCAAAATAAATACCAGGAGTGAAAAACTTAATAACTTATTTGGGATGCAGAACTCTTAACCAGTTTCGAATTGTTTTGCTTCACCTGATAAATCCTACTTACATCCTAATAACTATTGCCGTCTAGGCCATGTTGGCACCTGATTTTATCACGAGTCCCGTAGTTCGAACAGAGGCTAGATAAAACCCAACAAGATAACGCAGGGAGCGTTGCTCATTTCTATTTTATTCCTCTGACCTGTTTCATAATGGGTGCACGTTTGGCGGTTAAAATAACTGTATTTCCAATTTCCTGTTTTGGATGTCATCGTATGTCATAATCTTGCCTTTTAACTAATCTGACAATTAAGTAGAAGTTTAGTTGATTATTTCATTATTTGAACTTGTAAAAGTGAGGTTGATTAATCGCATCCTATACAAGCGGGCATATTAAAGTATAATAGCATAGCAGAAAGTCATGATTAACTGGCAAAATTGATCTACAATAAAAGTGCTTGCTGAAAATTTTTCGATGATAATCCTATATTCAGATTAAAGTGCCAATATATATTTTTGTTGCAAACAGATTAGAAAAGCCCACATAGAATCCAATAGGTATATATAGGTTGGCACCTGCGCATATTGAAACATGATAGAGGCTCCGAATCCGTTGTTTCGGTTTTTCATACTCTGAACACCGAAGTACAAAGTCTGGAGCTGATCAATAACAGTATGTGACAGGAGGTGCAGCATTGTATTAGCGGGCAGGAACTTCAAACTGGTGAGAGCGGTTTGATTCCGGGAATGACGCCCCCGCCATTCCGAGTTGCCACGTGATGTGGTCCATCAAATCATATTGTTCTCCTCTAGGCTGGAGAACACCGAAGTACAAAGTCTGAAGCTGATCAATATGTGACAAGTGGTGCTGCACTGTATTAGCAGGCAAGAACGTCAAACTGGTAAGAGCAGTTTGATTACAGGGAGTTACGCTTCCGCCATTCCGAGTTGCCATGGGATATGGCCCATCAAATCACATTATCCTCCTCCAGGCTGGAGAAGAACAAAGTACAAAGTCTGGAGTTGATCACTGGAGAGTGACCCAATAAACCACATTCTCAACCCTTTCAGACTGGGGACCACCAAAGGAACTAGTCTGAGGCCAGTGCTTACAGTGGAAGGTGGTAGATGCATAAGCCTACGTCCATAGACCGGTGAAGGACCATCCCACTAGAACTGGGAGGCGCGAAGTGGTTTGTACGAAACACGTTCCATGGTATCCACATTAGGAATATATTATATGGTCATGATGCCGCTCCCGGGATCAAAACATTCTGGAGGTAAACTCCCCGGCCATTTGGATCTCCGGGCGTCGAGTGGCCCTGGGGGCCCTTTATGCAAGGTTTCACAGTCAGCAAGGATACCGAACCAATTTAGAATAGATTTCTGCAACATAAGAGGCCTAAATACAAATATTAATTCGGTACACCGACATCAACAAACAAATAGACCACACATACTGGCCCTTACAGAAACACAAGTATGTTCTATAACAACAGTAAACTACCCTAGTTACGACATACACTCCCGATTTAGACATAAGTTCGGAATATGCCTTTTTGTTCGAAACGACCTTTCGTGTGACCGCGAGGAAACATTCGAACCGAACAACCTAGACGTCATGTAGCTCAAGTTCACTGCCAGGGGATTTACCAAGTTCATATGATGTATCTATCGTCCTCCGAGCGACGGAGCCAACCAAAGCATTTTTACAATACTAGCTACCACTTTTGATTCAATACAGGGCGACCACACCAATTCAGAAATGATTGTACTGGGATATTTCAATGCCCAAACACCAACTGGCTCAAACATCATAACAAGACAGACAACGAAGGCAGAGAAGCTGAAGGATTTGCCATCAGCTGCCGGCTTACTCAACTTGTAGATGACCCAACTCGGATCTCAGAGAGGGGCGAATTTGGCGCCCTCCTGGATGTTTTTCTAACCACACATACCGATCAGTACAAAATTACAGTTGGTCCGCCATTAGGTACTTTCGACCACAAACTTATTACAACGGTTTGTGACCTGCCACTCCTACAGAAGGATCCACCATTACCTCGTAAAATCTGGCATTACAATAGTGCAAGCTGAAAGGATCTAAGAGAGTTCTACCTGGATTTTCCTTAGCTCGACGTCTGGTTTGGCACTGACAACCCGTCAGTCTGTTGCGACAAGATCACGCAAGTAATCGCCTCAGGAATGGAAGCATACATCCCAAATTCCATCAAGTTACCGTCAAAAGGAATGCCCTGGTGCGACGAAAGATGCGAAAGAGCCGTAGGTTGGAAACAACAAGCCTACAGTTACTGGCAGCAACAGTTGAAAGTCGCAGTTTATTTTACCGAAGCGAGAAACGAATGCAAACGTGTGATTGACCAAACTAAGGACAAACAAAATCAAAGAACCAGGAATAAACTTTTGCAATGTCCCAGTGGATCTGGTCGGTAGCAAAGACACTTTAACTTTACAAGCTCGTCTCTCCCACCTTTGACGGACGAACGCGGCTTCACGACTACAGCTAAGGAAAAAGCAAACATGCTTGCCAAAATGTTTTTATCGCCCTCTAACTTGCCCCGCAAGGCAAGAATCTCTCCACCATATCCAACATCAACACTACCATGACAGAAGTTAGGTATTACCACCGTGATATTCGTAAAACCCTCAAAGAGCTAGATACGCAAAATGCATCAGGACCGGATGAAATACCGGCCATCTTGATAAAGAACTGCGCCAACGAACTAAGACCTATTTTTTCCAGACTTTTTTCTCTGTCTTACCGAAAGGGGATTTACCCATCTTCTTGGAAAGTCGCTCGAGTGCAACCTGTACCAATTAAGGCAAGAAAACTATGCCATCAAACGATCGTTCAATTGCCTTGCTTCCAATATCCTCTAAAGTTACGGAACGTGTAGTCAATCAACAACTACTCAAGTATCTCAAGACCAACAGAATAATTAGCGATAAGCAATACGGCTTCCGCAAACAGAGATCGACAGGAGATATATTGGCCTATGTCATTCATATATGGAATAAGGCAATTGAGAACTACGGAGAATCTCGAGCGATTGCGTTGGATATTTCGAAGGCGTTCGACAGAATTTGGTATGACGGATTGCTCAAAAAACTGCCGTCCTTTGGAATGCCAGCGTCTCTCTTCAGCTGGCTTGCCAGTTTTCTTAAGAACCGATCTCTGCATGTTGATGAACACATTCACCTTTAATGCGGAAGTGCCTCAGGACGCAATACTTTTACCAAGTCTGTTCCTTATCTATATTAAAGACCTGCTAACCGAAACCAATACTACTCTTTACAGTTTTGCAGATGACGGTACCCTTGTCTCCCAATTTAGATAAGAAAATCCTTTACCAACGACGATTTATCGCTGCAGACAGGAACAGATTAGAACAATTAATCAAGGTCTGGAGAAAGTTAGAACTTGGGACGACAGGAATTTGGTCCGATTTAATGCTGCAAAAACTTAAGCAGCCACGTTTACAATGAAAGCCCATACGGCGTGTCCTGACATCATTATAGCGGGTTCGACCATTCCTTCATCCTCGTCAATCAGACTACTGGGTGTCTCGGTCATTAGCAATATGTCCTGGCATGACCACGTTGCCAGCATCGCAAAGTCAGCCTTGCAGAAGCTTGGTGCGCTATTTTGCAAACAACTATATACACCGCAGCAGCTGCTCGGGCTCTACAAAGCGCATATAAGACTGTGCTTAGACTATTGCTCATACATCTGAGGTGCCGCACCTAAGAGCACCCTAAAGCTGCTGAATTATATTTAGAATAGAGCTGTTCGTCTCGTCCGTGACCCGGAGTTGACCCGGGATATGGATAGTCTGGAACACCACAGATATGTGGCCCAGATTTCTTTGTTTTATAAATATTTTCACGGCAGATGTTCCCGGGATTTGGCCCGCATCATCCCGCCCCCAGCAGCACCTGTCAGACAGTCACAACAGACAGTTAGAGGGCACCCGTTCATCGTACAACTGGAAGCACCTAGAACGTCGTTTAACAAGGACTCCTTTGTCTGGCGCATTGCATTACTGTGGAACTCACTCCTGGGACATCTGTTTCCCCCTAATTATAACCTGCAACTATTTAAGAACTGGGTCAATCAACATCGTCGCACACATACACACACACACCGCTCCAGTGGCGTAGCCACGGGTGGGGATATGGGGGATATATCCACCCCTCCCATGGATAATGGATATTGACATTTTAAAAGACGAGAACAATGCACGTTATTTTGTTTAACTTTTATAGCTTAATTAAACATAATGATCCAGAATAATAATGAAATAACATATGGATTAACCCCTGTAACATAAGGTGTGCGCTGCATAAGCGGTCGTTTTCACAGTAACTGAATTGATTAATGAACTGAAATCACCTGATCCCTGATGCCAAAATGAAGGAATTAATGTTTGTTTAAAGACGTTAACTTTTATTTTAAATCCGGGACTGGATACAGCTTTTAAATAAATCACCATGGCATTGAGAATACTTGTGACTATACCGATGGCCACTGCGGAAGCCGAAAGGAGCTTTTCAACTTTGAAGTTGATTAAAACATATTTAAGAAGTTCAATGGGTAATGATAGACTAAATACTTTAGCTATGATAAATATTGAGAGTGTTATGGCCAAACGAATTCTAGATTTAAATGAAAAAGTAATTGAAAAATTTATTTTGGACAAAAACAGGCGAATTGAATTTCACTTTAAAAACTAGGAAAAGGCAAGGTCGACAAAAATATGTACAATAACCTTTTTTTGCCATCAAACTTTTATATTTTTTGAACGTTTTTGAACTTCTCATGAACTTTTTTTACAACTTTATTGATTTGTAGTTACAATAAACTGTCTTAATGATTTACTCTTCTGGAATCGGTAAGTACCTACTTATTAATTTCTTTAAGTGCGCAACAATTGCCATTCAAGAGGTTGCCGAATCCTTATTTTGTAACCACTTTTGGGTAAAAATTGGGCGTGGCACCCCCTCCGGCGGCGTCTGCGCCGAACTAGTTCTCCAGCTTTCTAAACCCACGAGCAGCCACTGATCCCCCCCAAGGACTAACTCTGGCTACGCCACCGCACCGTTCGTCGAGTGCCTTAGGATCCCCATTTAGTGTATGTGTCACAGCCATACAAAAAAAGTCTTTCCTGTGTTAAACTAGACATTGTTATCCTAACCCCAGTCTACGATGGCGTTCATATTCTCATTGATAGCAGCAATCTGATTTTCTCGCTCGCGTTGGGAACGAGCAGTCAGTACTGGTGGTAGTTCGGATGGTGTCAATTTTCTTAACAATTCGTCATGTCACCCTATTAAATGCTTTGGAAATGTCGAGAGCTACTGCATAAGATTCATCGCAGCTCTAGATGGCTTTGGCCCACAGGTATGTCCAGTAAGCCAGGAGAACTCCCGTTGATCTGTGCTCCTGGAAGCCATACTGGTGAATGCATACGATGCCTGCCGATTCGAGACACTTTAAGAGTTATTCGTTGATTAGTTTCTCCATGACTTTGGACGTGATGAAATAAAGGCGATTGGACGGTAGTTATTTGGAATCGTTTTTTACCTTTCTTCGCGATTGATTGCATCCGAGCGCATTTCCAGCTAGAAGGAAAGTACGCAGTTCTGTTTGATAGGAAGAAAATACTTGTATAGTGGAGCTGTTAGTTCAGTAGCACATTTTTTAAGCACTATTACGGGAACGCCATTTGGTCCTGTGGCTCTGTTAATGTATAGGCCTCGGTGTATTCGTTTAACTTCACGTTGGCGAAATACCAGATCAGGCATTGTGGGATAGTTGGGTGAATCTTTCCTTACGGATCTAAGGTGGAATTTGATGCAAACATTTCAGCAAGAATATTCGTTTTTTCTTTGGCCGTTTTATTGAGCCATCATCTTTGGTCAGTGATAGGATTGACGACTTTGAGAAACCCTGATTGACAGCTTTGGCAACTGATTAAGAGGATCTCGATCGGTTAGGATAGTTGAGAAGCTTGTTCTTGATCTGCTCGTTATATTCCACCATGCTCTCGTCAATGGTCGGCTTACACTGGTTTCTAGTCGTGATGAATATATTTCGATTTTCGGCTATCGAATCTTGACGCCATTTGGGGTAGGCAGCATTTTTAGCATTTACCGCTCTTGATCAGTTTCTCCCAAACCAAGGTTACGGAGTAAAGGTCAGGATTAGTTGTTAAGAATTGGTCCAGGAGATTAATAAAGTCTCTTTGATGCTCAGGGATCCTGGTAGGTTCGTCAAGTAGCTGAGTAAGTCCGTGACTAATGGCAAAAGTATCGGCCTCTCGTTCTTCATCGTAGTTTTTGTTGGAGTGTTTCAACCAGTCGAGTGTTATGTACGATAAAGTCTCTACTACTATGACAATTTCTGAAATTAGATATTTAATCAGCAGAAAATCAATTTGATTTCCAAGATTTAAGAAAAACAGCTTATATTGATATTCGCTAGGTGGCCTATGCAAGCAACAAATGAATTTGGCTGCTCCATTTGTGCCCAATATGAACCATATAACATCGAAGTCCGTAGGTTTGTATGTTCCTTCTCGTTAACGACACAAATCGTCCAGTATAAAACAGCTAATCCAGTTCTATCGAAATCGGGAGTAAAGGTCATATTCGGGTATATTTAAGTGAAGATGAGTAGTGACTGATTTCACTTTTGTTTGCGATAGAGCTAAAATATGAGGCTTACTTGATGTTTGGTGCGGAGGGACCGAGTTGATATTTGTGCTGATGCCTCTATGCTGCAGAAGTCCAATCGCACTCTATTTTCGGTCTTCAGAGACGTTCAGGCCTGATTTTAACTCCGTTCTTTTTAACCTAGGAGGTGGCATCATGCAATATTTCGTCCTTTCCACCCTGAGAAGTGGATCACAAAGAAAGGTGGCGAAACAGGAATCAGAGCTCATTTCACGCCACGTAAACTAATGTGGTGGTATTTCACCGAGCGATGCGGGTGAACCACATCTACCATATTCCAGGCTGTCACCTAAATAATTAATATTAGAATTTCTAGTACATAGTATGATACTATTGCCAAAGTTTTAACACAGATGAATATATGTAAAAAGTTGTAAACTCTATTGGACGTAAGCCTCTAATAATACACGGGTCAAGAAATTGAGGAGTTGCCTGAAAATACTTACGTCTAAAATCTGTTGCGAATATTTCTTTCGTGTTAATACAAACAGATCTCTCTCCATATTCGGGAGCATCTAACCCCCATGCTTTGCAAATATTGCATAATATGTCAGTGGGTTTCTTCTGATCTCTCCACCAGCTATATCCGGATCTAAAACATAATATGATAGTGCTTGCAATACAATTTATGTACAATTAGAATATTCTTTTTAGTAACACTAGAGCAATCTCTCCAATAAGATTGCAGTACCGATATTCAGTTATTATTTTTATTAAATTGTAAAAGAATTCAAGGAGATATATAATAAATTAGCATTACAGTTTATTGCTAATAGAGGACTAGAAAATTTACTTTCAGCTTCTACTTTAAGTGATAACAAACCTCCTTTCCTACTAAATTTGATTTCAAGGTTGCGATAAGATCACGTCGAGGAATATGTTATAACATTTGTTGGGGATACACCCCAACATATGTATAACTATCGTTATTCACCGCATTGTTTGGTGATAACACCTTGTATGTCTGTAGTATGAATGAGCCATAATTAAACTCCGAATATATTTATTAAACTTCAGGGAAACAGCAAACTGTGCATTTAAAGCATTGTATTTCAGTTACTGCTTAGTCCGAACCTGAATTGTTGATTATATCAACAGATTCCGTTATATGCAACAGCAAGTTGACACTTCGTCAAGATAATCGTTCTTAATCGTTCTCAATTTAATATATCCTTGTCTTCGTCAGTGTTGTGTAAACAACAATATGTCAAAGAAAGAAAGAACATGCTTCCACCCTCTCAAATGCATCCATCCTGCGAAGTTCCCACTCCTTCAGCCGACTTTCAGTTTGCCGCTTGCTGATAGGAAAAATTAGATTTTAGTGCCTTACAAACACTCAAACGTGACGCATCGGTCCAGTAACCGCTCTGCAGTGCAGTACAATCGTTCGCTCGAACAACAGCAAAAACTGTTTTGTCTCTCAGCACCAGAATTCAATTTTTTCATATTTTTTGCACAGATATTTAGAGAATATCTACTGTACCTCTGTTCTCTTTGTCCAAGCTTGGACAAATAACTCTTGTGGGCGTTTTAACGCATTTTCTTGAAAACAGAAACGACTTAGCGTCTAGTCTCACTTGTTGCTGTGGTTGAAGAGAAGAAGGTAAAATGGCGGTGGAAAATTTGTAGCTTGACATATTGTTCCTGTAATATTCAAATCAAAGATTTGAAGTCAGATCCCTGTCTTAGTGGAGTTAAGTTGAGAAAATTGGAGATCAAGGTATTCTGTGAGAAAGACAAAGTTGCTAGTTGTTAAACCATAAGAGTTTATTAAATTTAGGAAAGACAAGGTTTCATTCTTAAATCGAACAATCAAGAAATTTCATTAGATAGGTATTAATAAGTAACCTGTTTGTATATTTAGTTTTGTGTGTGAATGCACGAATGCATGAAAGTAGTTTAGAAATTGTATATATTTATCATATAAAATGCAAATTAATAATTGCATTATTAAAGTACTTAACACCTAACATACCTGTTTCAATTCACAACCTATGTGTAAAATTCCCACCACCCTATTTTGATCCCCCAGCTTTATGGTAATAAATGATTAGAAATTAATTGTTTGTCTCGACCAACATTATAATTTTATAACCGAGATTATTACTTAAACTGAAGTTGAAAATGTACTTATTCCGACGTATTACAATCCGTCTTCCCGCCAAATTTAACTTTAGTTGTAATAATTCTAAAGGGTTATGGTATTATTACCTATGGTGACCTAGAAAATTTATTATAATAAAATTGTTCTGTCTGTTATTTGTTGAGGTTCCGTATCTGTTTCCTTCATATTTTGGTTTGATCACAGTTCTAATTTGCCCTATTTGTTTCAGGGGTTTCTATTTTTGGATTTTTATTTCTATTCCTGGATTTCAGGATTTTGTTTTTGGATCATTGGTTTTATGGGCCTTCCATTCTGCCGTCCTAGTGAAAAACGCAGTAACTCAAAAAACGTAATTTTGAGAAAAACGGGCTTGGTTATTGTTTGTTACATGTACATTACATCTGTTAAAAATACTATACTTTTTTTAATGGAATATTAAAATATATTTATTTTTTTGCTTTTTTGTATAGTTTTTGTACTATATAGTGATTTTGGTAAAAAATAATTCAAGTAAATGCGTTTCACATTAGCAGTACACTTACCCTGGCATAGTCATTACTAAGAAAGAATGCAGTAAGGCATTCATTTCTTTCATTTTACTGCATTTCTTACTAGCAGTCTTTGATGTGCCGCCATTGTGATAAATGGAGATTAAAACATAATCTATCTACTTTTTTTATGAAACCATACAGTGATAATAATTTTTTCATTTCATAATTTGTTTTTTTGGTATCCATGTTATCGATCAACATTATTTTAAAATGGAAGGGACAAATATGATAATAAAAACACCCTCTCGAACAACCTTTAAATTCAGTTATATCGGAGGTCAGTTTGGGTTAATTTTATAATTTTTTGAAAGCAATAAGGTACATTTACATGAGGATATAATCTTTATTATTGTTGCGTATAAATATTTTTTTTATAGAAAAAATTTAAATTGTTCTATAATTTACAAAGTAAATAAATTAAAACTACAAAAATTAATCATTAACTATAAAAAATGGCTCTAAAAATAGCTACAAAATACATAATTTGTATATCTGATTTTAAACAATATTGCAATAATTTCAATATAAAATAATAATAGTAGTTTATCTAGATATTTAAAAACTATTCAAAAGAATTATATAATTTTTTTTTTAATTTTCAGGGTTGCTGGATGATAATTATTGAAATATTTTAATGATTTTTTCCCTCGTTCTGCTATTATCATTCGCCTGAGAGCTGTGATGTACCCATTTAGAGAAATGCCCAATTTGCATTTCCAAAACAGTAACTTTTACGGAATTGGCAGAATATACGGCATTGCGGAAATCTTTAAAAGTTCCACCAGATGATTTGAAACTGTCTGCACTCATATATATGTGCTCTGGCTCAAAATGCTTACCCATATTTCCTCTGCCTGTATATCAGAATTATTTATTATATATACAAAGAAGGAAAAAACCGTCCAGTTTTTATTTTGGGCCGAACAGTTGTCCAGCCTTAACGTAATATATTTATTGTCCCGATTTTCTAGAAAAAAAGGAATGAAATGTGCTAATAATATCTTCCTTTTTCTGGCCAGCAATACTCTCGTGCCAAATAGTAGTTGTAGGTTTTTCTCACCATGTTTTTTTTTTCAAACTGGGACAAATGATTCATTAAAACACAATGATTCATGTTGTAAATAAGGCGATTTTATATTGGTTCTTGGGAAGCATAACAACCTATTGCAAATCTGCTGAATGTTATTGCAGACTCCAAATTGTTATTACTCTCCTTTTCGGCATATTCTCTGTACATTTTTCGTGATTCCTCGGCTTTTTATATGCACAGTGTATGTCTTGCACGTCTTACATTCCAGTTTTAGAATTTCTTTCGTGAGACAATGATTCTCAAATACTGTACAGCACTCACACTCCTCAGATTCCAGTTAAGTAAAGGAAATATTTTTAGCCTTAACTGCCATTCTATACAACTCGTATGAACACGTATAAGTTGTGTGCTTGCCCAAAAAATCCATTCATAAAGCTTCGTACAGACCTGAACATTACGGAGAACAAAAAACAGAACAACGAACTGAACGGCAAACAGAACGGCGAACGTTCATTTAAATTTTGACGATCCGAACAACAAACGGAACGTTTTGTGTTGTTCCCATAAATGTTCTCGGTAGTTCAAAGTTGTCAGTTCAAAATAATCAACCCTCTTTTATTGGTTCAAGATGAATAAAAGTGCAGCAGCAGCAGCGTACATATATATTCATTATTCGTTGTGCAAAAAAAACGCGAAAAACAAGAAGATGGTGGCAAACACATTTTTATGCACAAAGAAGTGCAGAAAATTTTAATTTAGTAAGTGAATTAAAGTTTCAATCTGTGAGTGGACATTACAAAAATTTTACAAGGATGACACCTTCCGGCTTTGAGTATTTATTAAACAAAATAGGTCCGAAAATAAAACAGGACACTGTACTTAGAAAAGCACTATCAATTCAAGATAGATTAGCAGTAACACTCCGTTTCTTAGCAACAGGGATTCCTACAGCAGCCTTCAATGTTTATTTAGAATTTCAAAACAGTCCATAAGTAGCATAGTACCAGAGTAATTTTATTATAATGTTGCGGATGTTTGGCTTTCCATGCATTTTTCTTCCGTCCACTCCATTGTTAACACTCAAAACACAGAAGGAAATTTAAAAAATTTACACTGCATTGCTCACTACCAAAGTTCTGTTCGCCGTTTTGTTATTAACCCGTCCAAACCTGCAAACACATTCGCGAGCATTTCCTTTGATGTCGGAGAAAAACCGACAAGTGATGGGAACACCGCGAACCGTTTGCCGAATGGTCAGGATTTGTGAACGTGTTTGCAAACGTGTTCGTAACCCCGTCCAAATTAGTGTTCCGATTGCCGTTCGGTTCGTTGTTCTGCTTGTTGTTCGGCATAATGATCAGGTCTGTACGAAGCTTAAGGGAAAATTAACTGCAATTCTGCTTGGTATACCATTACGTATCGCGGCATTACTACTAGATCATAGGTTGGTGATTTTAATGTTATTGCCAGAGATACTGCATTGCTCGATTTTACTGCGTTTTTTCTTAGTAAGAGATGATGTCTCTGACCGTCTGTACAAACATGGCTTGCCGCAAGTTATGTCATACTGCATTATTTTCTAGTTTTACCGAATAACTGCATTTCAGGTTAGTATAATGTGACGTATTTAAATGGCAATACAAATCATTTAAACAGTACATTTTAAATATTGTATTTCTCGTTAGGACGTATGGTTACTGCGTTTTTTGCTAGTAATTGGATGACGTAGCAGAGTTACTGCAAACTTTTTTTCAAATTTTGAGTTAAAATAAATTAAAAAAAAAACTGAAATCGCAGAAAGGTGGAAAAGACATTTAAGAATATGAATCAACCAAAATCTCAAAATCGATAAAAATCGACTTACTGCGTTTTCTACTAGGACGGCAGCATTGTCCTCTTACGTTCCGGTTTCCTACCTGGGTTTCCAGACTGCATACTGAGACTCCTCCGACAACACGTGGTTTCAGAGTAACCATCAAGTCAACGGCGTGACTCGCTGTCTGATTCAAGCCTCAACGCATACGGAGTGTGTCTTCTCAACCTTGACGCTCCAGTGATTCGACGAACACCTGGATCCTGGATAAACTCACTGTTGGCTTGATAACTTATCAGATAAGTCTTAATTAAGGATATTATCTAGTGTATTTTGGGACTTTTATTTTATTTCATTTTATTATTGTGTTTTATTTGATTGGTGATTTAGGGCTACTTAAATTAAATTTTCGGATGAATTTGCTTAATGAAAGTATTGATGGTATGACTTGATTTAAAATATAGTTACCTTCAAGTTATTTGGGAGTAACGAATTCTTCTCAATAGTTAGCATAGGTATACTGGATTATCCAGCTAATCCGGATAGTTTTGGCGTGTTATTAATTCATTTCAGCGTAGTCTTGATCGCGTGTTTTACTTCTTTTCAGCGTCGTATAATATAAATATTTTTGGAACTGTTCGCATATAAGCATAGCGTATCGTCGCGTAATCATATAGGTTTACCTCTGATACGGATACTATTTAATAGGTGAATATTTTACTTACATGAATCTAGTACATTTGAATTAGCACGTTAACTCCTCGCTTATTGATTAGAGTTATTTAGAGTGTAGAAGTAGAAGAAGTTATCATATTTTTGTACCGTATAGGTTGATAGCACCAATCAAGGGCATGTAAACGACACGTGATCACGTCTTCGTATTTATAGGGCGCCGTAGATATAACATAAAGTATTAATTAACTTTAAACCGTTACTTTTAATATTCC
>MU185086.1:91671-123047 GCA_016904865.1 Pissodes strobi
TCTTCAGGTTCATTTTTATTAAAATCTCATGTGTATTGACTTTGATAAAGATGCCATTCTTGACAATATAAAGCATTGTCTTAACAAGGGTGATGAAAATCCTGCTTTTTATTGCGAAACAATTCGATTTCGATTTCTAGTAAATTTATTCGATAGTAAATTAATGTGATGTGGTTGAAAATTTGCGATTTCTAGAGAAGACTGCATTTGTCTTTAAGAATGCTTTGCAGTTCTTACACACTTAGTACTTCTGCCCTTTTTTTGGATATACTTCGGCTTCAGTAAATAGGTGTTTTCTGAAAACTTCCTTCGTTTCTCTTCAAAACGATTTTTGTTTTTCATTTGCAGTCATGTTAAGTTGTTAAAATATTTTTAAGATTAGATTCCGAAAATAAAATTGTATGAAAACGAAACTTTGAAAGCAAGACCCGACAAGCGCTGTCGGTAGGATCTTTCAAGACTAAAATTAGTGTTTTAAAATAGCCTACGAAGACTGTATACGAAAGAAAACTACACTTTCTAATCCACAACTGTGCTTTATAAGGACAAATCACTGCTATTGTATGAAGAAATCGACAATAAGTAATACATTTTACCGTACGTTCTTGTAAAATTGTTATTGGTCTTACAGTAGTTGAATACCTTTACACTCCTCAAAAAGCATTTTTACAAATTGTCAGACATCGAGTAAAAAATAAATAAAAAGCTATATGTTGTGGGTTCAATATTATTAAAACACGATAATAAAAAAAAGCCCCTATAAAATTTAGTCTTTTGAATTTTTCAAAACAAACTTTGGAACTGTAAACGAAAACGGTGTGTTTTTTTACTGTTGTGCTAATGGTGTAGTTATATTCATTTCTGCATTTATTGTAACGGAATATTAGCCTATTCCGCCCCACTAAATTGAGTTCAATTACGAATGATTTTCGATGCTTGGGATTTGAGTTGCCAGTGACATCTATTCGCGAATAGGTGTATTTCGTGCAAGTAATTATTTGAAAGCATAAGTACGCTATTTTATATCCACAATTTGTGGAGTTATTTCACCATAGATTACTACAGGGTGTCCGGATATGCGACCGACAACGCTTGACAGATGATAGCCCTTGCAAATTGATGAAAAATTATATAGAAACATATACCCATTAGGTGCCTAATTTTCGAGATACAGGGTGTTAAAGTCAAAAAATAAATACGATTTTTTTTTGCAATAATTCGCAAACTGAAAAAAAAATATTTTTTTCAAAATTGGTAAGTGACCTCCTCTTTAAAGGCCTCAAATTTTGACCACTAACACGCTTTTGACTCTTTATCCAGTGGCGTGCTATAGGGGGAGGCGTTATTTTAAGTCCCTGTAATTGTTACGCCTCTGGGTTAATGACGATTCTTTGCTATTTTTTTAATTCCTTCTTTATTGTTCTTCAAAAAAGACGTAAGGTTTAAGTATGCTAAAAGCAACAGTTTTCGAGTTATTTGTCCTCCAGTGAAAGCTTGTACCGGTTTTTATTAATTATTACCTACCATGTATATTTTCTAACAAGCGTGTTTATGGCGTATTTCATGTTAAGTTGACAGTGACAATACTTGTGTATGTAACACATAACAAATACGCCATAAATTCGCTTGTTAGAAAATATACATGGTAGGTAATAATTAATAAACGCCGGGACAAGCTTTTACTGGAGGACAAATAACTCAAAAACTGATGCTTTTAGCATAGTTAAACCTTATGTCTTTTTTGAAGAACAATAAAAAAGGAATTAAAAACATAGCAAAGAATCGTTATTAACCCAGTGGCGTAACAATTACAGGGAGTTGAAATAACGCCTCCCCCTATAGCACGCCACTGGATAAAGAGTCAAAAGCGTGCTAGTTGTCAAAATTACCAAATTACACTTACCAATTTTGAATCAAATATTTTCTTCAGTTTGCGAATTATTGCAAAAAATTGTATTTATTTTTGGACCATGTATCTCTAAAATTAGGCACCTAAGGGGTATATGCTCCTATATCATTTTTCATCAATTTGCAAGAGCTATCATCTGTCAAGCGTTGTCGGTCGAATATCCGGACACCCTGTATATTTAATAGTGCCATCTATTCGTGAATGGGCTTATCTCGTGTGGTTGGTAATTGGGGAGCGCAGTACGCTATTTAATACCTACAATTTATGAATTTTATTTACTATAGATTACTATATTTAGTATATATTGGTATTTCTTTTGCTTAACGCTGCGTGACCTATAGTAGAAGTTAAATGATATAAATTATCCAATTAAAACATCGGAAAGCATAATTTGTGGAACGTCTTGAATTTCGAAAGCGGGGTGGTTTTATCTTTGTGGCGACGCTGACACGGGTGAGTGCTGGTTTTTAATCTTGAAATATTTTATTCATCTTGCAATATATTTCACTAATTTTTTCATATATAATATCACAAGAGAAAAAATTTTCGAAAGGTATGAAAGTTTGTTGCTTGGCAATTTCGCGAATGATATTTTTGGTATCAAAAATGTTATGAGCGAAATTGCCGAAGAGCAACAAACTTGAATAAAACCTTGAGAATAATTTTGTCTACACAATTTTTTTCTCGAGTGGTAATCGTCATGACTATTTCACGAAAAAACTAGACTTAATGACGTTTGTCAAACTCACAATAATAGTTTTACCAGACACCTTTCTGAAGGATCTGTCATAGTTTTGTGACTAAAAAATCACTCAATTAACGGGCAGGTAGTAGTTTTGTCAGTAGGAAACGAGCAGTTGCTATGACGTTTTACCAGTAAAAAACACTCTAGTGAAATTGTCATTTTTAAATACATAATTAATAATTGTTTCTGATTCGCTTAATCGTATTTGGCTAAAGCAAGAATTTAGCATTTTTATATTACACTTTCAATTAGCTTACAGCTTCAATAATCTTAATTTTTGTAGTTATCGTTGGGTTAAGATACCGATTTATTGGTGGATAATTGCATCTCTCATTAGTCAAATTCATGTAATTTGAAAGTGGTTTAGTCCAAATTTACAGAGAACGTAATTATTTCATCGTTTAGCGGTCACGCACATTATTTTACGTATTTCCATTGAAATTGTTATTTAAGGAATTCCTGAAGTAAGTTCTATATATTCCTGTAAAGGTAGTAAATTGAATTTTCGATAGAATTTCTTCAAATTTTCCCTCATAGTATTGATGGTTTTAATATTTTTTTCATTCCAGGCTTATTTAATTAAATTTTCAGTTTATTTGTTACATCAAGCATATAATTATTAGCACTCGCCCTGTCTCGTCTCAACATTGATGTACCGACATTAATTTGCATTTATGAGAGGTTAATCTTACATGTGTAAATTTACCTGTTTTTTGTATCTTTTATCTAAATTTCTATCTCGATGTGAGATAGTGATTATCTTATCTATATCTTTAATTAAATGAGGCGTAATTACGCTCAATTATCGATTATGTGCCAAGGGCCAAATAAAAAAAGTTATTGAAATAACTTATTTGGGGTTATAAGACTCATTTATAGAGAGGTTGTACCTCTATTTTTTCTATTTATCATTAAATTCAAGTTATCTTTTTTTAGGTTTTCACTAATTGGAATGCAATTCCATAATCTTCTTTTGAATTTAAATTTCAGTCATTATTTCTTTTAAATTTCATATTGTAAGTAAAGAAATGGATATCTTGAGTAACAGTAGTTATATATAATTTTTGCTCAACTTAAAAATGTAATTTAAGTTTCTGATTATACCTGGTTTAACCAGTAAATTTTCAAATTGTTGATTGCTTCCTCATGTGTAACAGTCTCACAGAGTGAGGTCCACACGATATTTTCCTGAATATTCTTTAATTAGCGATATACATTGGTCTAAGACTAGGTTATTATTTTTTTTTTGCATGTATCCAACGTTGGCTAAAAAAAACATCGTGCTTGGCAAGTAGCAGGTGTTCGTCCACGTCGGTATAGCAGACCTGTAGAGAGAGCTGACACTAGGTTAACCTGGAAGTTCTGGATTAACCCATTAACATTAACTTGGGAATAGACAGAAGCGGTTCCAGTAGAGGTCCCAATACGATCGCATGGTTACAGAATAGTTGGACAAGCTAAGTATTAGTCAATCAGAAGATAAATCAATTATTGTAAAGACCAGTGATATCGCCTCATTCATTAATTTTTTATCTTTTACATTAATTTTAATTCTCATTACTAGTCAATTTATTCATAAACTTTATTTCAAATAATTTCATCAATTATATTTGTAATTTAATCATATTGATAATCTCCATTTCACATGATACTCAAGCCAACCGCACTGAAAAAAACCAAGGGGGAGGAGCATAAAACTAAAAAAGGTATTGTCAAGAGATCTAAGGCATTACAGTCACCCTGCAACTGCAAACGAAAGTGCTAAAAACTGTGTTATGATGCGAAAAGACAAAACCTATTTTCTGGATTTTATGAAATGAACAGACATGCTCAAGATCAACTAATAGCGGAATCTGTTCTAGAAAACTAAAGAAAGACAAAGATTGGCACGAGTGGCTTTAAAATGGTCCAAGCAGGCACAAATATTCCAGAAGAAAGATGAAGATGAAAATATGGTCCCGTGGATGCAAATAAAATAAATGAAATTCCAAAAAGATCTTGTTATTTATAAGACATATGTTAAAGATAGTGATTTTAAAAAAGTGGATTTAAGGAGAGGAAGTGCTCGAAGCTGTGAAAATAATACCTTTAATTTTACTCTAAAACCCTTAAACCAAGAAGAGTTGCCAATCGCAAACCAAAGATATGATGATTTGATGCAAATATCGTCATAAATTAGCGATTACAATAAAACATATTTTAAAAATTTAAAACGTTCCTCGACATTAGATGGCTACCCTGGGTTAGATGAGGATGAGGAATCATAGAATTAAAATTCAAATATTAATATTTTTGTATGTTTGTATTGTCATTCTAGAATTAGCAATAACATTTTATCTGAATTTAAAGATTAGGATAGTATTATTTTTGTACGTTTGTTTTATCTGTAATATTATTTTAGAATTAATAATAACACTTTTGCAGACTCTGCTTTTATTAGGTTAAAAATTATTAATATCATAACAAGATGCTGGGGCTTATCTCCAGATGCCTCAATTTTTAAAAGGCCAATCTCCTAAAGAAAAAAATACTAAAAACGGTTAAAATTTAAAAAATTCTACTAATACTCATCTTACCTGTTAGTATAATTCTACAATTAGTTCAGAAAAACCACCTTTTAAAAAATGTTTTACAACAAATTTAATCAATTGGAAAACTTTAACTAACGATTACTCGAAATACGAAAAATGGAGTTTTGCCCTTTTTATACTCAGGTCCAGAAATATGAATTGAATGTTTGAGCTTGGAGATCTAACCATAACACTTTCAAAACCAGTTTTTAATTAAATCTAAAAACATATATTTATTTTAACACTTAATATTAGTGCTGCTAAATTTCATTAATATTTTACCTTAAAACGTACAGGATAGGAATGTTTGCAGGATAGTTACTGAGAACGCCATCTTTGATAAGGCTACCCCAAGGAGTTACATATTTGTCGACATTTTCATCACCAGGTGGCCACTGATAAATTTTTACAGCCCTGTAAAAAAGATAAAATAAGTACGAATTAAGATCGTGAACTAGTACTTACATCGATACATTTGTTTAAGAGTCCTACAATTGGTAAGTAGGATTATTAGTAATTAAATGTACCACTAAAATATTTTGCTTTATTTAAAAAAAAAGTTTTATTAATACTGGGCTTTTTAAATCTTTTGTGCGTTTGCGCGTACATTTTGAATTCAAATCTGGTTATTTGTTGTGCAAAGCAGAGGAAAATTATGATAGTTAAATCGAGGAAGCTTTAGTTAGAGATATGGTAGAGATTGTTATTATCTCTATAGAACGTATAATAATATTGCATATAGTCAAAAGCGATCTTATCGTGCGGGCCCAAATATCACAGTTTTCAGTAAAAACTTCATTCGTGGCAGATTTTGCATGTAAAATCTGTCAAACAAACCCCATTTTTACCCCTGTCAGACTAGGAACCACCAGAGGAATGAGTCTGAGGCCGATGCTTCCAGTGGAAGCGGCCCTAGGTGGTAGATGCATACGCCCACTCGCATCGTCCGGTGAAAGACCATACCACCATAACTGGGAAGCGCTAAGTGGTTTTCCCAAATCACGTTCCGCTTCCGCGCTGGTGTTCTCGGGTTCCACAGTAGGAATCTATGAACATGATGGTGCTTCCAGGATTAAAATATTCCGGAAGTAAACTCCCCGGCCATTCGGATCTCCGGGCGCTGGGTGGCCCTGGGAGCCCTTCATTCCGCATTTCACAGATAGCAAAGATACCGAACCAATTTAGAATAGATTTCTGCAACATAAGAGGCCTAAATACAAACATAATTTCGGTACACCAACATCTACAAGCAAATAGACCACACATACTAGCCTTTACAGAAACACAAGTATGTTCTACAATAACAACAGTAAACTACCCCTATCCTGGTCACGACTTACATACCCGATTTAGACATAAGTTCGGAATATGCCTTTTTGTACGAAGCAACCTTTTATGTCACCGCGAGGAAACACTCGAACCGAACAACCTTGACGTCATGTGGCTCAAGTTCACCGCCAAGGGATTAACCAAGTTTATATGTTGTCTCTATCGCCCTCCGAGTGATAGAGCCTACCAAAGCTTTTTCTCAACACTAGCTACCACTTTTGACTCAATACAGGTCGATCTTCCCAGTTCAGTAATAATCGTTCTGGGAGACTTCAATGCCCACAACACAAACTGGCTCAAACATCACAACAAGACCGACAACGAAGGTAGAGAAGCTGAAGCATTTGTCATCAGCTGTGGGCTTATTCAACTTGTAGACGAACCAACTCGAATCTCAGAGAGGAGCGAATTCGTCGCCCTCCTGTATCTCTTTCTAACCACCAATCCTGACCAGTACATAATTACAGTTAGTCCGCCATTAAGTACTTCCGACCACAAACTTATTACAGCGGTGTGTGAATTGCCACTCATACAGAAGGATCCACCATTGCCTCGCAAAATCTGGCATTACAATTCTGCAAACTGGGACTATCTAAGGGAGTTCTACCTAGATTTTCCTTGACTCGACGTCTGCTTTGGCACTGACGACCCGTCAGTCTGCTGCGAAGAGATCACGGAAGTAATCTTCTCAGGAATGGAAGCATACATCCCAAATTCCATCAAGTTGCCATCAAAAGGAAAGTCCTAGTTCGACAGAAGTTGCGAAAGAGCTGTAGGTAGGAAACAGCAAGCCTACAAGTACTTGCAGCAAAATCAGACCGCTGAAAATCGCAATTATTTTGTCGAAGCGAGAAACGAATGCAAACGTGTGATCGACGAAACTAAGGACAAACACAATCAAAGGATCAGGAATAAACTTTTGTAATGTCCCAGTGGTTCCAGAAATTTCTGGTCGGTAGCAAAGGCAGTAAGTAACAACTTTACAAAAACGTCTCTCCCACCTTTGACGGACGAACGTGGCATCACGGCGACTACAGCCAAGGAAAAAGCAAACATCTGGGTTGCCGCACCAAAACATATCCTAAAGCTGCTGGATTTCATTCAGAAGAGAGCTGCGCGTCTCGTCGGCGACCCGGAGTTGACTCGGAATCTGGATAGTCTGGAACACCGCAGACATGTGGCCGAGATGTCTCTGTTTTACAGATACTTTCACGGCAGATGTTCCCAGGATTTGGCCCGCATCATCCCGCCCCTAGCAACTCCTGACAGACAGTCACGACAGACGGCAAGAGCGCACCAGTTCGTCGTACAACTAGAAACACCTAGAACATCGCTTTGCAAGAACTCCTTTGTCTGGCGCACTGCATCGCTGTGGAACTCACTTCTAGGACATCTGTTTCCCACTAATTACAACCTACAACTATTCAAGAGCCGTGCCAATCAACATCTTCGCACACACCGATCGTCGAGCGCCATAGGATCTCCCTTTAGTGTGTGTGCCACTGTCATAAAAAAAAAGAAGAAATTGTGACGTAATTGGTCTGGTTCTGCACTGCCCCGGGATGCGTGTTTCTATATTATACACCTTTACAGTGCAGCCCCGCCTGCGAGTGTTTTTGATTGGCTGCTGTTAATCATACAGCGACCCAGTATTCATAGTTATAATATACGTGACTACAGTCACTACTAACGTGTATACATTTCGAAGTCTATTTCAGCCGTACATTTTTTCCCTTTATTCCTTACAGAATTACATATCATTCTTTGTGTTTCTTCAAGTTTATTAAAATTGTTATGATGACAGACATTTTTTTCGATAAAGTAACTTTTTTAATTTGTTACTGGCGGCTAGCGCCACGGATTCCACTTTGGCTTTCACATTGCTAGGTCTTATTATGGCTTTGCATGGCCCTCCGCTCGCTTCGCTCGCAACGGGGGCTCAATCAACAAGAACTTACCAAATCTAACCCAAGGCTAACCCAAACTAACCCAAAATTAAGAAAAAAGGTAAATTAAAAAAAAAACAATAAACAAAACATCTATTGCGACCGACGGGGAACGAACAAGCAGCGCCGGAATGACAGACAAGCACCCTGCCTACTACGACACCGAGACGTTGTAGAAATTTTGCTAGAACGTAGAGACATGCAGACATATGGCGTCGCGATCTGCACTGTAACCGCGTATATTACTCCTAGGTACACTCAGGCCGTGTATGATTTATGCCAACCAATAATATTCAATAAAAATGAAGTTAACACTGTATTCATGTATATTATACAAAAACGCCCCCGGGGTACGTCCAGAAATTGGTACATCCTTTCACAATTTTTACATGGTACACGTCGTGAGTAGATAGGCTCCGATAGCAATTGCGGCCATTTTTAAATGTAAATCTTCGTAAGAAAATGTAGGGTCCATTCTGCATATCAAGGTCACCGACGCACAGTGATGTCAAAAATGCTAAGAGCCATAAAAAACATTTTTCAACTTACTACTATAGTTTTTAAAATTATTTTTGTTAAATGCGGTTATCTAAGTATATAAGTGATTCCTTGAATTAAAAAAAAAAAAACGAATTACCTATAGAGAATGTACTAAAGTGGATGGTAAAAATACAATTATTTGAATTTTGATTATTAATAGACTCCAAATTATTCTAAATTTTTTTTTTCAAGTGTAGAAAAGCAAAAAATATCATTGTACGCATACAAATAAATGAGTACAGATGATTTTATTTTTAGCCCCTTACAATATAATGTATTCGAATTTCCCTTTGAATGTGATTGGTCCAGTTGATTTTTACTCATGATTTGACAATGTAAATACTCTTGACCTACTTTCTTTTCCAGAAATAGTAACTATTAATATTACTTAAATGCAAATAAAAAAAACGATTTTTTTTTAATGTCCCTGTGAAGTACAAAAAATGTCAACAATACTAAATACTTATATTTTATGAAGTTATTAATGAAATTAACGCCAAAACATTTTAAAAGACTTTCCACTGATCTGCATTAAATGTAAACAATACTTAAAATAGGCCTTGATTTTCATAATTTGACACCATATGTTTAGGCGGACATTCATTATTTTAGCTTAAACCTCAACTGAAGAAGATGCTATCAGTTTTCAGGAGAGTTAGGCAAACTAAAGGATATATTTTGTTGGAAAGATTTGATCATGACACTTCGTAGATGGGAAGAAAAAATGCTAATAATTATGAGCTATGTCATATTTTTGGAGCATTTTGTATTAGCTTATCTTAAGTTCGATTTTAAATTAAACAGTTCTTAATTACATCAAGGCCTTTATTGGAAGCATTTGTGGTACCAGGGAAATCAAAACTAGTGTTACCGTGGAACAAAGCAATTTAAACTCAATTTCCATACTTTTATTCAATTTTTGTAAATTAATGTTAAGCAGTGCCGAAGAACACTTACGAGAGTGCAGTGCATTAGAATAACATATAACCCAATGTACATTCTATTTAACATAGGTATAAGGCATAACGTAATTTTCCTTCTACTTTAATGTATATATTTTTTCATGTATATATTTTTCTACCTTTTATGTAAAAATTTATTAGATTTTTAATTATTCTTTGCATTTGGGCTGGCCAGCCAAGCAAAAAAAAAAGCAACCGCAGTTATAACTTAGATAATAAAATTTTTTTGCATAATATAAGAAAAAAAACCCTAAATATTAGTATTATGTTTGGAAAGAACAATTATTTTATTATAAGTAATAATATTGTATAGCTTATGTTTTTTTTTGAAATATGTACAATTAGGTTTACTCGAATGTCCTCATTTTTGCCACAACAAAAATAAGGAACATTCCTAAAAGAGGGGAGGTGTAGGGTATCAAGAAAACACTCCGTATTTCAGAAATTAGACCAGTGAAGGTAATCCGTTTGGGTCGAGGTTTAAGCGAAGGTTATTTATATTATCTGGTACACGTAATATTATTGCTTCAATTCAACGAACGCTGTCAAACGCCGACAGTAAGGATGACCTATCCTTGACGACCTTGCACTGTTATTATAATAATATATACAAGTCTTGAACCTACATCAACTCGATATATATAGGAGATTAAAAGACTGAGGAAGAATCGGTATCAGTTAGTATAAGCAATATCATACAACGTAATATAATGATAATCATAGCGAGAATTATAAGTAATAATTAATGTGAATATAGAACTCATTACCTATTAGTATTATTCAAATGAGTAAAAGAGTTCTACATGCCCGATTTTTGCATACGAGCCTCGAATAGGGTTGAAAAGAACATCGATGTTGACTAAAATGGAGGGAAATTTACGAGTGGCCCCTGGGAATAACATATGGAAAATTCGATTTTCCAGCACTGAAATAAAATGAATCTGTTGCCCATATTGTCACACAAGCCGTGTTGACTAAATTATGAACTAATTGAACATGGCTTCGGAAAACCAAAGGCTTGAGTATTGCAGGTGGCTAAAGGATTGAAATTAGTGCGTAATTTTGTATGGAAAAAATCGAGATTTTGTCAGATTTTTCTACACAAGTGCCTCGAAAGTATGAAAACGTACATCATCACTAGCCCGAAAAACATATTGGCTTGAGTGGCGCGAATGGATCAGTAGATTCTGCGTCGAAAAATTGAACGGAAATTCTTTTCGATTTTTCAGTTATTTTCCCATCAACGAAATTAATTGCAATTAAAACTTATGAACTATGAATCCGTTAAAAAATAATGGCTTGAGCTTAAAGCGTGGCCTTCAAATTTTCAGAACATTAAAAGCCGCAGGAAATTGTATGCAAATTGACACCATTTTCTCACACAAGCCGTTTGGCATATGCTTAGAAAAAGTGATTCTAAGACTATATAACAAAAGGCTTGAGTGTCCCACATGGAGCATTATTATTTATCCATAAAAGAACTGACAAAAATATAGAAATGTTTATTGATTCAGGGTTATTATTATTATTATTATTATTATTATTATTATTAGTTATTAATCGTATTATTATTTGGTTATTATTCCTATAATATTTTAAGTTTCTCTAATATTATAATTTTAATAAGCTTGAATATGTAATATTATTTGAGTTGCTTATTTGAGAAACCCCACATGTCAATAAATTTGACATTTTGGCTTTTTTAGCTAAACATGTTCTTCTATAATAGACGCATCTTAAGAGTAATCCCACATGTCCAACCCATCTTAAGGTGCGTACAGACCTGACGCGACTCGCGCGCGACACGCACGCGACAGTCCAAATTCCTAAGTGTGGACGGAGAGCGCGCGCGGCATACCATCAAAGCGTGGTTTCCACGTCTGGCTTTAATTTTGTTAAATGTTTAAATTATGTGAACCTTTCTTATAATGTAGAGTGTTTTTTAAATTTTGATGTGACCGTTGTCGTTTTGATGTTGTTTGTGCCTCTTGTGGATATCTTTTGTTCCAACTGACAAGTAACACTGATGATGGCTAAGGCCGAAAGCGCTCTGTTACGCTGATTAGACGTCCTTTTTGGATTAAAATTTTTGCATGGAATACAAAGGTTTTTTCATTTAGTACATTTCGTACATGCACACAGCCTTCACTCTTCATTCATGAATTATTTCTGACCAAAAATCTCGAATCATGTATAAAGTACAGCTTATGCCGCAAGATGTTCAAGGAACGTTCTAGCTTGTCTTTCGGTAGACCACAGGTTGATACCTGCTGCAACTGTGAGGAACTTTCCACCAAAGAAAAGCCAAAAAATTCTGTACCAAGATGAATTCGATTCAAGAGTTATGCCAAACAGATGCCAAGGTAGGAGCAATTTGTGTTGACTACATGCAAAATCTTACCCTCCTGTTCAAGATACATTTTACCTGCATCAACTAAAAGTCAATGTTTTTAATATCCACAACCTTAAAACGGGAAAAACCATGTTTTGGTTTGCTCCTTTTTTATGGATTTTATAAACAGGGAAATTCCACCAAACATTGAACATTTCCACATTTTTTCTGACGAATGCGAAGGTCGGAATAAGAACCATTTAGTTATCAGAATGTGCTTAGGCCTTGCAGACCTCGGACGATTTCAAAGTGTGAACCAGTATTTCCCCATAAGGGGACATTTGTACATGTGACAGGGATTTTGCCATGATATAGAAGAAAATTAGTAAAAATATCAGGATTTTGCTACTAAAAGATTATGTTTCTTTGATTGTCTGTTCAAGAACAAAAAACAAATTTTCGGTATTCCTAGTGGTTGAAGAGAATACGTTGATCAAATACATTATATATAATTAATATGATGACCATGTCCGACACTGAAGTCTTATGTTATATACACTGCGAATCACTTTTTCTAAGCATATGCCAAAGAGCTCGTGTGGGAAAATGGTGGAAATTTTTAGAATTATTTTGTCACCTCTTTGTTAAATAAATTTTGTATAATTAATTTGATGACCATGTCCGACACTCAAGCATTTTGCTATTTAATCTTAGAATCACTTTTTCTAAGCATATGCCAAACAGCTTGCGGGAGAAACTGGAGACAATTTCCATACAATTGAGTACAGACGATTTTATAGACATTTTATACTTTCATAGGTTTGCACAAAAAAAAATGACAAATCGAAAATAATTTCCGTTAAATTTTCCGACCCCAAAATCTACTTATCCATTCGCGCCACTCAAGCCAATATGTTTTTCGGTCTAGTGACGATGTAAGTTCTGTTAAAATCTCGATTTTTTTTCTTACATAATTACGCCCATATTTCAATCCTTTACCCACCTGCAATACCCAAGCCATTGGTTTTCCGAAGCCAGCTTCTATTAATTAATAATTTAATGAACACGGCTTGCGTAAAAATATGGGCAACAGACTCCTTTTATTTCTGCTCTGGAAAATCGAATTTTTCATATGTTATCCCCAGGGGCCACTCGTAAATTTTCCTTCATTTTACTCAACATCGATGTACTTTTCAACCCTATTCGAGGCTTGTGTGTGAAAATGGGGCACCTAAATATGTCACTATCTGACGGTCTATCAGTGTTTGACCAATTTATCGCCAAAGTCAAACGCACTAATTTTATTTATTCAAAATTTGATCGTAAGAGTCGTAAGACTGAAGCATTAGCAAATACTGTTATAAGCTCGATCATGGCTTTTCAGGGTTTAATGAGAGGCTTATTTTTAATCAAAAATCTTTACGATTCAAAAAATATTAGAAATCATACGAGTCAAATTATAAGTAGAAAAAAATGTTTCTAAAGTTTTGATTTTTTGCCATTATTAGGAATTTCTGCATCACTGTGTGACGGCGACGCCCCGATCTCAAGAACGACATCGCCGTCTTGAGTTATAGCATTTTTTGGTGTGGAACCTCGTAGTTGTCCCTTCGGTCTCTCCATAAATTCTAGCCATGACATCATCTAGCGCTATGACGCCGTGTGACAGAGATCCCCTAATGTCAGAGCCGTCTTCGGAATAATGTAATAACTAAATATTTATTAAATTAATAACAGTCTTGAAATCTTGTGGAAATCGAACCCGCAATATCTTGACTGTCCGACAAAGCTAATAACTTGTAGTCCATTGACGAACTTGGAATATTTGTTTAAATGATTTGAAGCTAAGGCAAGTCGGATAGCGGTTGTAAGATAATAATTGAAGTCTGCTGGAAGGAATAGATCATTTACTGCTTGAAAATATTTTGGCAAAATTGTGATTGGAGGGAAATTTAAATACTTTTTGGATTACTAATTCACAAGTAAAAATTGCAAAATTGCTTCTACCAATTTTCAATTAAACCATTTATAGGTTACGTCAACTGCCAATATTTTGGTAACTCAACACGTGTTCTGCCTCCTATTTATACACAGTCTTAAGTATATCACGAATACTCCGGACGAAGAGGGGCCTCTCTATATTATTCTCGACCAAAGCTGCACGCATACCACAGCTCCCGAATTTTGTCGACCGGCGATGACTCATACGTAGACGGGGCTACTTCTATAGGGTAGCACAAAAACATTCGGATGGTTGCTGGCCGTGACATTGCCTCCGTCTTAAATCTGATCATCCCGATCAGCCACTTCATGTCCGTGGTATGCCTTGAGCCTGTCGAGGTGGACACATCATTAGTTCTTTTGATGACCGTATAGGGCCCTTCCCATACTGGCGTTAGCTTGGGAGATCTTCCTTTGTGCATTATATAACCAGACTTTATCGTTCATCTGAAATCCTATAGAATTAGCTTTAAGATCATGCCGTGTCTTCATTCGGTCACTGGCTTTCTCCGTGTTTTCTCTGACTAATTCATGGATGTATAGTAAATTTTCCTTAAGCGAGTTCGCATAGTCTTGAATTTTCATATCCTGGCTGTCTGGCATTCCGAATAATAGGTCACAGAGTAAACGGAGTTATCTTCTAAATGAAACCATGGCTGGTGTTAGTCCTGTGGTGTCATGGACTGCTGATCTAATAGCGGTATGTGTTGGTTCCAATCTTTCTGATGTTCATCTATGACCTTTGACAAATGTTCTTCAATGGTCTTGTCAAACCGCCAACCATGCCATCTGATAATGGATGTAAGGCTGTAGTCCGTGTTTTATGGATGTTGCGTAAATCACAGACTTTCTGGAAAACCTGAGTGCAGCTCTAATGGAACACCAAATCTGCTGAATATGTTACGAGGACCTCTGCTATGGTAACAGCTTCTTGGCTGGAGATAACAAATATTTCAGGCCATTTACTGACGTATTCAATTGCCATACAATGTACTTGTTACCATTATTTGTTTCTGGAAAAGGGCCAGCTATGTCAATGGCGATACTTTCAAACGGTAGGCCCACATTATACTGTTTAGTTTTCTCTCTAGATCTTGTTTTGGGTCCTTGACTTGCAAAACAGGTTGAGCACTGCCGACACCACGATTTCACATCCTGGCAGTAGTTGACCCAGTAAAATCTGTCGCGGATCTTGTCAATCGTTTTGTTCACTCCGAGATGAGCACCAGACTTTCCATTATGAACTTCTTCCAGAACTTCCGATATCTTCCTCCTTGGTACCACTAACTGTGTTTTCACTACTTTTCCATCGGCGCTTTCCCAGGCTCGTTTAAGAAGCCCATTTTCCACAACCCCACTGAGCCCACAGAGTTTTAAAAGCAAATCCTTTAGTTGAAATCTCTCCCCAGCTTGGTCTTGGTTGATATTCTTCTTTAGCTTTTAACAATAGTGCTATTTCACTATCCTGAAGCTAATCCTTTTTAAGTTGCTCTGGTATCCACTGCTGATCAACCTCAAATTTAATTTGCCTCATGAGAGTAATTCATTCTCGTTGATCTATTCTTTGGCAATGCTTACAATTATCCTCGCATGGCCTCCTGGATAAAGCCTCTGCATTATTATGCAATCTCCCTGCCCTGTGCTTAATCTTAAAGTTATATTGTTGTAACTTTAAAAGCCACCTGTCTACCTGTCATTCAGGCTGTTTCATATGCAAAAGCCATTTAAGTGCTGCATAATCAGTCCTTATTAGAAATTCTTGTCCATACAGATATTTATGGAAATGCTCAACAAACCGTACTATTGCCCAAAGCTGTTTTCGGGTTACACAGTAGTTACGTCCAGATTTCGAAAGTGTTCGACTGTAGTATTTGATAGTTCCTTCTTTTCCTGCTTGTATTTGCGATAAGACCGTTCCGATGCCGGTGTTGCTTACGTCTGTATCCAATAGAAATTTACCCTTCTGTTCCGGATATCCCAATATTGGACAAATCACAGTTATGATCCCAGTTATAATTTGCTCGTTCTTCAGTGAGCTTATGTAGAGATGCAGCTATATTTGCAAATCCTTCAACAAATCTTCTATAATAAGTACATAATCCAAGGAAGCTCCGCAGTTCGTGTTTGTCGCGAGAGAGGCCAGTCTTGGGTTACTGTAATATTTCGTAGGTCGATTTGGATTCCCTCTGAAGACACACAACATGCCCGATAAATTCAACTTTTTGCTGGAAAAGAAAACATATCTTTGGATTCAGTATGAGCTAAGCATTCTTGATTTTAATAAAAACTTCAGGCAGGTTTTGTAGGTGCTCTTCGAAAGTTTTTCCTATTACTATTGTATCATAAAGATAGACCAGGCATGTCTTCCAATTAGGGCTTCGTAGAACGACTTCTATAAGACGCTCAAAAGTAGCGGAGGCATTGCATAGTCCAAAAGGCATAGCTTTAAACTGATATAAACCACTTCCGGTAGACAGCCTTCTCCTTATCTTGTTCGTCAATGTCTACTTGCCAGTACCCGCTCTTTAAATCGAGTGTTGAAAACCAATAAGAACCTGCTAGTGTCATCAACGTGTCATCAATTCTGGGAAGTGGATAGCTATCCTTCTTGGTGAAGTCATTGAGCCTTCTAGAGTCCACGCAGCTTCTGGTAGTCCCAGCCTTCTTGGTGACTAAGGGAACAGGAGACGACCATGGGCTTGATGACTCTTCAATAATTCCATCGTCAAGTAATTTGTCCACTAATATGGTAACCTCTTGCTGCTTCTCACTGGTAACCTCCGAGGATGCTGATGTATGGGGTGAGCACTTCCAGTATCGATTTTATGTTTTATGATGTTCGTCCTTCCAGTATTGCTATTTTTTATTTCAAAAGCTTTTTGATAAATTGTGTAGCTTTCTTCAGTTCTTCGGAAGACAGATGGTCCCTCGACTTGTAGAAAAGTTCTAGAACTTCCTTAGGTGATGTTGAGGGTTTTACTTCTGACCGCGTTTCGTAACTGGTTACCCAGTGCACCGGCTCGCAAGTGGCTATTACATCTCCTTTGTTGAATGTGATGGAATTGCTCTCCTTATCGGTATTTCGGCGTCAGTTTTGACTAGTGCTACCTACGATCTATTTGTAAGGCAAATCGTGATATTGAATAAGTCCGATGCAGCCTCCAAAATATTTCTCCAATGTCCCATAAATTATCTGCTCGGTATTTCCGCTTATTCTGACAGTACATGCCGCCACTACTTTAATCGGTGTGTCATCGTCTGTTTTGGAAAGGATGAACTCTTCAGTGCCAAAATTCAGAAGGTTAAGTTTGTTGTCACAAGAGAATCTATGTTAACCGTTGAGATCCATCCCCAAAACAAATTCGTCTTCTATGTCGGCTACTAACACTGTGTGGTGTAATTTAATTCGTCCCAGTTGAAGTTCAATATCCATTTCTCCAAGTACTTCAGCTGTCTCACCGGTAACCGTACGTAAAACTACATTCTTCGATATGGGTAGGACTTCTACTATATTTACTCTGTTGGACCTTACCAAAGATACCCCCGCACCAGTGGCAACAGTAATAATTGTAATGGCTTTTCCGTTGATCTTTCCTTTAATAGTAAGACTGTCGGTGGCTTTTTCTAGCCTTTCTATGGAGACGATTCTGGGGTTTATCTTTATTAGCCAACACGCACCCTGCAGTGTTGACTAATTGAAGTTTTCCCGATTTGACTTTAAGCTTCTAGCGTTCCTGGGTGGAGATCCAGTAGTTGTACTCGATAGTTTCGTTTGAAATACCCAATCCTGCCACATGTATAGCACTGATTTGAAATATTTCGGTTACGTGGTCTATCTCCTAGTGGCTCACGGAATCTCCCCATGGTTTGAAGAACAAAAATTGCAATAGACACGTTTTCTTGGGAACAGTATTCAATAATGAATGTGAACTAATATTGATGGGTTAGCCTGGACCAGTTTAAATCTTATAACATTGATGCCTTGTTATCTGACCACCTTTGTCAGGTATGTGAAGTTCAAATTGCTAATAGGATGCCAGAAGGTAGAATAAAGCTATGTCGTCCCATCAATCAAAGAGGTAAAAGTCAGTTTTTTAACCTGGTAGCATTCATAAACTGGGAGTTTATCGACTATACTGATTTGGAATCCAGCAGTAAGATGGATTTGTTTATTGGCATGGTTTTGATGGCTTTTGAAAAATCTTTTCCAGAAAAACGCTTACTCTACGAAAATAATTCCTTAAGAGTACTCTGGTTTAATGATGAGCTGAGAATTATGCGTGATAAACTTAATTTTCTTAAATGATTACTGTAAAATGCATGACACGGAGGAAAGTAGACAAACTAGGAATCAGTTTAGATAATATATGAAAAAGAACTCAACGACATCGAATCTCAGCCAATGATGACTTCATTAAAAATGCATCAAACCCCTCTAAAACTATTTTGGCTCTAATAAAGCAGAAAAAATCAGAGCCAGCAAAAACTAATATCACGCCAGATACTCTTAATAATTTTTTTATTTATATCGCCGCTCAGCTACAGACATTGATCCATTAGAATTCGTTGAGTCTCGTCATATTGAACAACTACAAATAAAACAACTAGCTCTCAATGATGTACGTGATATTGTCAACAGTCTGAAGAATAGTAATAGCAGAGATATTTATGGTCTAAGTGTGTCAGTGCTACACCGAATAAGAGAATATTTAATTATTCCCCTAACAAAAATTTTAAACCAGTGTCTTCGGGAACGGGTCTTCCCAGATGTCTTAAAGGTGACGTCAGTCGTCCCTATCTTTAAAAAAGGAAATGTGGAGGAGCTGTCCAATTATAGGCCTATTTCTGTTTTACCTGTATTTTCAAAAATATTTGAAAAATCTATAAAAATACAATTCTGTAAATATTTAGAAGAAAACGACATTATTAACAAACACCAATTTGGCTTTCGTAAAAATCTTAGCACAACAGATGCTGTGCTGAATTAAACGCAGTACACCCTAGAGTGTTTTGAGGAAGGACTTTCCTCAGCGTCGGTCTTTATGGACTTGAGTAAGGCCTTCGATTGTGTCCTTCATAATCTACTGCTCAACAAAATGAAGAAAATCGGTTTTGGCCAGCCGTGTATAGAGTTAATTGGATCATATCTTAATAATCGAAAGCAACCAGTATTGTTGGACAACAAAAGATCCGAGATCCTCAACGTGGGTGTGGGAGTGCCTCAAGGGTCTAGTCTGGGCCCTGCTCTTCCTCATTTTTATGACTGACATGGAATCCTCTTTGGGGGAGATAAAAAGCAGCTACTATGCGGATGATACAGTACTGTTTATCCCTGGTAGAGAACTAAGTGAACTAAAGATGGAAATTGAGGCGGCGCAAACTAAAGCAGAAGAATGGTTCTCTAGCAATAAACTAGCATTGAACAAGGCAAAGACAGTCACTATGATATCATCTACCCGAGATCTTTCTCATATACCCACGAACCTGGCATGCGTTACTTTTCTGGGGGTCACGTTGGACCCGGGCAGCATTTTTCCTATTCGGCTAGCGCAACCGAGTGCGCTAATCGTGTAGGGAACGGATGCGAAAGCTGCATCTCCGTTCCCTAAGTGGTTAACGCACCTAATCGCGCCATGTCTTCGTGATGCAATCAATTTGCGGCAAGAGCCCTCGTGGTCGAGAGGTCTAGATGGTTAGGTCTCAATTCGGAGGCTACTGGCGGCCCGGGTTCAAACCCCGTTGCTTTTTTTTTTTATTTTTTTTAGGTTAAGTTTCTAAACAGTTTTTTTCTTGATTTTGGGTATGTCTTGGGTAAGTTTGAGTTAGCACCTGGTTAGTTTGCTTTTCTTGAGCCCCCGTAGCGAGCGAAGCGAGCGGAGGGCCATGCGAAAAGTGAAATTTATATAACAGCGTATTCCAGGTGCCCAAATCAGTGCGTTACCCCCTTAGGGAATGGAGATATCCGATTAGGGCACTCAGGTGCGCTAGCCGAATCGGAAACGTAAATATGCACCCGGGCATGAGATGGGGCAGGCATGGGGATATGCTGGATGGCCAGTTGTGTGGGAGTAATTTTGCCCTCAGGCAGCTGGCTGACGGAGTGTCCCCATCAGTACTACGAGTGGCATATTTTGCAATCTTTCATTCAAGGTTAACCTACGCTGTCCTTGCCTGGGGTCATTCGCCTGTCCAACATCGTCTGTTCAGTCTCCAGCGCCAAGCTGTGAGAATAGTGGGCGGACTGCGTTACCGAGATGACTGCAGACCTGCCTTTGTCCAGTTAAAAATACTGACTTTGCCTTGTTTCTATGCGCTGAAGTGCATATTGTACATAAATAATCATAATACACGTTATGCATCTCACGCAGACGGACATGACCATCAGGCAAGAAACAGAGACAACATCTTGACTAATTATAGTGGACTGATAAGGGGACAGACCGGTGTGCGGTATCACGGCGCGCGGCGTCAGGCTTTATATAACTTACTACCCAATGAATACCGTATTAATATGTACAAGCAACTGAAGGCGCGAATAAAAAACTTTTTTGTCATGAGTGCTTTTTTTCACTTGATGAGATATATGAACACTTAATTGATCTTTCATAGTGATTTGATTCATGACAGTGATTAGTTTAGACCTATAGTTGTAACTTGTTTGTGATTAATTAGCTATTTTAGGTTAATTTTTGTAATTAATATTTTAAACTATTTTATTGAATTATTTCTATTTTAACCTGCTTTTACTTAATATTTAAGTTTTACACTTATACCTAAATAATAAAATTATTGACTGCTTATTTGACGTGTGTAAGAATATTTTGTATTCAATGACATGAATAAATTGTATTGTCTATTGTCTATTGTCTATTGTCTATTGTTAACTAATTTATTGGAAATTCAGGAAATTTATAAATAATCAACATATTTGTAGCAATAGAATATTATAGTTTATAGTATTTAGAATGCATATTACTAGTTGACAAATAAATTTATATATAAATAGGAAATATGTTTATCTTTTGACTTCCTGAAATTAGGGCGTCGTCGCCATGATGATACAAGTATATTTACATTTTTCTTAAACTTAGATTTAAATATCGTGTTTATTTTTTCTAGAAATCCATGCACTTGCAATGATTGTTATGGTTTGCTAATACATATTTTTTTCCCAAGAGCATACTGTACATTTTTATTAGAATTATCCATCGATATTAAAATATTGGCAGATGATATAATCTATAAATGATGTGTTCACATTTTTCTTAAACCATTGTAAAGGCGTAAGATCTATAAGCTTAACCCCAAAAACTATTCAAATTTCCATCCGTTCACGATCTTCTCTAATTATTTTCGAGCAGTAAACGACATCGAATATATTAGCAGATGACATAACCTCTAAATGGGACTTCCGATTCGTCTTCGGTCGAGAGTGCACGTGTTGGGTATCGGCCATTTTGTTCCAGCTTCATATACATATATGTTAGTTTAGGGAACTCAGGGTGAACTTTCAGGGACCGGGTAGTTTCCCCGAGAAAGATTTGGACATCCAGCCGGGGGTTAAAGCCCCGTGCATGTACAAGATAGCAAGAAGCTCTTGGAAAGGAACAGCTGCTACAAGATAGGTGTGTGAACGTCCAGCCGGTGGTGATGGAACCTTAAAACAAGCCGTGCATGAATAAGTCTGAGTCCCCAGGAGTATATTATTATACTCGACATACTGGGGGTGCCAAAAATAGTATCCCTGTCCACCAAGGTGTAACTTATCTGGGATGGGTCGCCCCAGCTCTAACTAAGCCTGGACAGGGGTCGTTTCTGGGTAAATACGTAACCGCGAAGCCCATAACTAAAAACTAACTAACTAATAACCTCTAAATGGAAGTTTTACATTTTTCTAAAACCATTGTAAAAGCATAATACCTATAATCTTAATCTAAAAACTATTTAAATTTCCCTCCGTTTACGATTTTGTTCGATTATTCCCGAGCAAGTTGAATAATATCTCAGGATGATATAAATGACGTGAACGTGCTAGACGTTATTAGGTTTGTCCAGAAGTCGAGAGTTAGCGGGTCCAACTTACACAACAACCCAAGACTTTTACTATTATTCCCAGGACAGCTCTGACATGAGAAAAGATCTATATTTGAAGAAAATTTAGGATCCAACGATCCGATCTTCGGGTTAACTCATGCGCGAAAACAGAAAAGCCCAAGTGTTTGTAAATTAATAAGTGACAGATGCCATGACAACTGACATAACCTACAAAATGAAATACGTCACTTAGCTGAAAAAGTCGTTAGAGCTCAATTATTAGAGATCAGGGCGTCATCGTCGGTGACACAGGATGGACCTAGATTATCTTATGGAGATTTGCATGTGAAAATAGCCGCATATACTGTCATAGATAAATGTTATAAGTCTTATAAAAATAATACAATTTGGGTTTCTTATTTCAGATAAAAATGGATCCTATCAAATCAAGTACAACCAAACCAAGTACATCAACAGGCTTTAAGTCCCAGTTTCAAAAAACTGCTATGCCTTGGTTTGAGGAGGAGCATTCTCTTTCAGAAGATCAACGCAGCTTGAAACAAGACGATGGAGACTAGTCACGTGTCAAAAATACTTTACTGACCAGTGGCCATACTCGAAGTTAACAAGCAAAACTAGATTAATATACTGCATGTAACAGGCTACGATTACATATTATACTATAACCTGGTTTCTGGACGAAATGGCGAAGGATCATGATAAAAATTTACATAGAGGGGGGAAAATAATCAAACATCATATTATTTATTAAAATAGACTACAAAAATTAGGTAAACACCACAACAGTACTAGTATTGGAAAAGCATGGAACCCAATCCATTAAACTAGGTATTCTAAAGCAAATATTTCATATTAAATTTTATGTCTTTATATATCAAATGCACATGCCTTCTTTTGAACGAATTAACTTTACACCCACGATATATTGTTGCAGCTGGAACCACAAAGCTTCGTTGTATATTGGTATTTTCCCCTTGGTTTTGTCCTATTATGCTGTCTTTCTAAATGGAGAAAGAAACCCTTCTTCTAATCGTTCGGCTTGTTTTCATTATTTCAGTTCGATAATACACCTTGATGGCCATCCACTGTTTTCCACCTTGCTAATTATGGCTTTTAATTGCTGATTCGAAGTATTTTGGAATCTAGAATATATTTTCGCCTTTCTTGGAGGGCTGTGTCTAGAAGAAAACAATAGTGATAGATTGTTTACAGATTGGCCGAGTATTTGGAGTTTGGACTATAATGCACGTAGAGTTATATTTTTTAGGGATATCTAGCTCTGTAATTATAACTTACTTTTTGTACACTTGATGGTCATTCTGTGGTAATTTTCTCGTTGATTTATACTTGATAATATATTGTTTTGCTTAGGTGATTACGGAATATTTTCATATTGGGAATGAAACTTTGACGTTTGTTAGAAGTATGTCATGTCACTCCGGTTTTAAACCATAGACTACACGACCGGTGAAAATCGCATCGGATCCCTCCGTCGATATCGACTCGAGATCCACTCTAATTCGCGTTGCATTTATTGTAGGATTTAGCTATCATACGCTTGAATTTGCTGATTATATTGGATGGTATCAATGTTTAGCCCTCGAGGCTTGCATATTGACGCAGTATTCCACGGACTATCCATTATTAAAGTTCGATAATATTTCAGCTCGGAGTAGATTCTAACCTACGCAAGGAAAGTGTTCTATGTTTCATATGGTCTGTGGGGGTAACTTTCGCGGTATAATTGACAGCTTTCTGGACAAGCGCGTGGCCTTCACGGTCGACACGGTTGCCAAGTTAATGCCTTATTTGGTATAATGCTATTAGTGGCGCGTGTTGATTGTAATTTTAGACTGCCGCATAACGCGTGGATTATATATTCCCACCCAGCATATAAAAGTAGATTCTAACTGATTTAAATCATTTCGATAATGAGTCGCTTTAGCGCTTGTTTTGGCAAATCCGGTAGTATGACATCATAACTTTCTAGTACTTTGTCACAAATAGGGACGCTGTTGGCAACATAGTATGTTGAGCCGGCGCGATGTTAATTCTGCTAGCCTTGTCATTTTCGGAGCAAGCCGATTGCCGATTTAGTCTTTATGTGATCTTGAAGGAACCAGTAGGTTTCAGTGCCGAGCTCTCGAAATTGGGAATTTACTTTGAGATACTGATATTTAGTGTGAAATATACAGTGCCCTAGTTAGGGGATTATTCAACGAAGCCCTTGAGCAGGATTGTGGTCGTCGATGGTTTCTCGTCTGATGGATGATTGTAGATGAAGGAAGATTTGTAGATTCGACCACCTGCACCCACGTTTGGGGGATTTGATTTTCGAGAGCTGCCACACGCTTGAACCCCGTTTAACATCTAAAGGTATGTTGTTTGAGTAATTTTGATACAGATATTGTTTTGATCTATTATTTGTTCAGGTTCCGTACCTGTTTCCTTCATATTTTGGCTTGATCACCGTGCTAATTTGCCCTATTTGTTTCAGGGGTTTCTATTTTTGGATTTCTATTTTTGGATTTCTATTCCTGGATTTTTGGATTTTTATTTTTGGATCAGTGGTTATGGGCCTTCCATTGTCCTCTTACGTTCCGGTTTCCTACCTGGGTTTCCAGACTGCATACTGAGACTCCTCCGACAACACGTGGTTTCGGAGTAACCAGCAAGTCAACGGCGTGACTCGCTGTCTGATTCAAGCCTCAACGCATATGGAGTGTGTCTTCTCAACATTGACGCTCCAGTGATTCGACGAACACCTGTATCCTGGATGAACTCACTGTTGGCTTGATAACGTATCAGATAAATCTTAATTTAGGATATTATCTAGTGTATTTTGGGACTTTTATTTTATTTCATTTTATTATTGTGTTTTATTTGATTGGTGATTTAGGGCTACTTAAATTAAAGTTTTGAATGAATTTGCTTAATGAAAGTATTAATGGGTTGGACTTGATTTAAAATATAGCTACCTTCAAGTTATTTGGGAGTAACGAATTATTCTCAATAGTTAGCATAGGGATACTGGATTATCCAGCTAATCCGGATAGTTTTGGCGTGTTATTAATTCATTTCAGCGTAGTCTTGATCGCGTGTTTTACTTATTTTCAGCGTCGTATAATATAAATATTTTTGAAACTGTTCGCATATAAGCATAGCGTATCGACGCGTAATCATATAGGTTTACCTCTGGTACGGATAGTATTTAATAGGTGAATATTATACTTACATGAATCTAGTACATTTGAACTAGCACGTTAACTTCTCGCTTATTGATTAGAGTTATTTAGATGTAGAAGTAGAAGAAGTTATCATATTTTTGTACCGTATAGGTTGATAGCACCAATCAACTTCGTATTTATAGGGCGCCGTAGAGATAACATAAAGTACTACTTAACTTTAAACCGTTACTTTTAATATTCCATCTTTAGCATAGAAAATATTAATTGTCATAGCTACATATACAAGAAATTCTTCTTGTAGCAATTATTTTTCTTATTTAATTCAAAAGTATAGTCACCAATACGGAATATACACTTGTTATTTTTGTTTAATTGCGGTGGTATTTTTTTTGTTTGTTTCCCGTTCCAAGTTTTTCAATAGGTTACAGCGGAGAGGAGAGGAATTCGTGGTTATTGGTCGAATCTCACTGAAGATCCAGCATCAGGGCATGGCGATAAGTTAACCGCGTGGCGCTCAGGCATTATAACTCACCACGACCCTTCTCCACTGTCTAAAAGCTGGGGGCCGCCATTGTTCCTGCACTAAAGGCTGTACCACCGATTGTGAACTTGGAGATTATTGTGAAGTTGGAGATTATTGTAAACTTGTATATTTATGTAAATTAGGCTCGTATTTTTTTGGGAACTGAGCGTTACATGCAGTAAGAATTTCATGAATTAAGTAGATTCGGATAGTAATAGCTGAGTATTGGAAAAGGAACAGGTGGTACAGCCTTCATACGGGCAGCCGTCCTGGTGGCAATGTTGAAACAACATCTATCACTCCTTTTGTATTTTCAGCTCTTCTAAGTAATTGCTTTGTTATAGTTAGACAAATATTTTCCACACCAATCTCGAAACTAAATTTTTAGTATCTTATTTTTTTTATAGATGTAAGGACTTTTAATTTCTTTGATTTTTTTTTATAAAATTGTCTCTGTGATTGCATTGCACTGATTTCCGGTCACCTCACTCGTTAAGGGTTGATGACTGCCTCGAGATCACATATACTTTTTACCGAACTCGAAAGTAGTGCATGACCTAATTTTTCACTCAATATCTCTATTTTCCAGGGATCACTGATTTTACTGGTTCCGGAAATATCCTAGGGCATCGGTTTTAAAATCGAAGATAAACTTATAGCTAGAGCCAGTAATCAAAATTCTTAATGTCAAGCTAGTTACCAACGGATATACTTTATCCACCAGATCAGAGATCTATTTAAAAGAATTGTGCAATGAACCCACGATCTGTAACAACATAATAACTAATATCAGTTCAGGATAGATTTTAGTAAAGACAAATGTCACATGCATTTTAAATGATAAGATTGGAATGGGGCAAAATTTTAATACAAAAAATTGGAAAGAACAATATATTAGAAATTCGGAAATTTAATTGTACGCATATGTTCCAAGGTGGACAACTCTAAAATATATCCCGACAAATCCTGAACATCTATATATCCTCAAAAACTCTATTGATGCACTCTAAATTGTTCATTTGAAACATATGTTGAATACGTCAGGCAAACGCAGAGAACATGATTTTTATTTTGGCTGAGGTAATTGATGCAAAAAAACTTGTGTATATTTGTATCTACCTACATATAGATACAGCTATTTCTGTACTACAATATTATCCATAAACAAACGTTAGGAGATTGGAGTTAGAAAGCAGCTGTCATAGGTGTTTTCTCCATTCAGCAAGGTACATTAATCTCAATTGTCCATGAAATAAGGATTATGTTATAATTACCCTTTAAATACAGCAGTAGTAAGTGGCTCATCAAGTACTTCATCTCCAGTTCGTTTACCTTTAAAAATTTTAAAAGCAGTCAACATATCGGAAAACCCTTTAAATTCAGGTTGCTTTTCTAATTCATTTGGGTAAACCTGAAAACGATAATTGCTTTAAATATTAATTGAATATGATACTATTATAAAATATAAAAACAAAACTTATAAGTAGTCATATCGTACGTGCTACAAGCCAATCGCATACGCGGACAGATTAGACCATTTTTCGGCAAATTAAAATAATGGCACACGCTTACTTAATTTTCACGTTTAATTTCCTTAGGAGAAGAATAATTTACGGTACTATAGCGCCGTCCATCTTCGAAAGACAAAATACATTACAGAGTTGGTTGGATATAAATTATAATATCTCAATATTTTTGGGGTTTTAACAGAACAGGCGAATTTTGCCGTATATATTTTAGTACTATATTATTGATAATAATCACGAAATTTTATAAAATGATGAACGCCTGAAATGGAACCTCCCGGGCCCGAAGTTTCTTGTTACTCTAGATATTAATTTTGTTAAGTTCGTAACACATGATAACGGCTGGTGAGAAGGTTTACATTGTACAGGGTGTCCCAAACTCGAACCTCATCATTGGGATCACGGGAACTAGAAGATATACGAGGTCGGTGAAATGGAGGTAAAGTTGCGCGATTTGATGCTGATCAAAATGCCACCTTACAGGTTTAACAATTCCGAACACTTTCGAAGATTTTTGAATAAAACCGAATATTCGCGATTTAATTTTTATTTTTTTATAACTTTAGTTGAATAGATATAACAAAATAAATTTCACATTCTCATTGTTACTTTTTCTTTTCTACAAGATGCTGTTATCAGATTTTTAAACCGCCATAGTTGCCATCATCAACTATAGTGATATGAAGTTTCGTGCACAATACAATATGATTAGGTTGATGGAAATCTCAGCTTCTTCTTCACCCAGCTATCGTAGTCCACTGCTGGACATAAGCCTCCCCTTTACATTTCCATTTTTTACGATCTTGAGCCACACTCATCCACTGACCTTCGATTCTTTTTATGTCATCTCGCCATCTTGTGGGAGGTCTTCCTGCACTTCGTTTGTCGTTTCGCGGTCGCCACTCTAATCATCTCTTCGTCCACCTATCATCATTGCGTCTAGCTACATGTCCTGCATACTGCCACTTTAGTTTCGCAATTCTTGTTATTATGTCTTCCACTTTCGTTCTTTTGCGGATATCTATGTTCCTGATGCGATCTGATAGTTTTATTCCCAGCATAGAGCGTTCCATTTTACGTTGAGCTATTCTAAGTTTTTCTGCACTCGCTCTTGTTAGCGTGAGTGTCTCTGCTCCGTAAGTCATGACAGGGAGCACACACTGATTAAACACTTTACGCTTTAAACAGATCGGGATATCACTCTTGAATACTCCGTTCAGTTTACCATAGACTGTCCATCCAAGCCCCACTCGTCTTTGTAGCGCCTGCGTTTGGTTGTCTCTGTGTATTTTTATGTCATGACCTAGATATCTATATTCTCTTACTTCGTCGATGTTGTGACTTCCCAATGTAAGAGTTTCCCCGAGAACTAGGTTGGTCATTATCTTTGTCTTTTGTGTGTTTATTTGTAGTCCTACTTTTGTGGCGTCATTCGCTAGTTCTGTTAGCATTTCTTGGGCTTGTTGTATATCGTCGGCGATTAGCACGATGTCGTCGGCAAAACGCAAGTTGTTTAATCTCTTACCGTCGATGTTTATACCTCTTTGTCGCCATTCCAGCTGTTTGAACGCGTATTCGAGGACGGTAATTAAAAGTTTGGGTGACATCGTGCTTCCTTGCCTAACTCCTCTTTAGAGTGGAAATTTAATTGTGTTTTTGTGTAACCTCACGCATGCTGTTGTATTTTTATATAAGTTGTGTATTAGTCTAGTATATCTATAGTCAATGCGGCATTGACTAAGAGCTTTGAGAATTGCGTCTGGTTCTACAGTGTCAAAAGCTTTCAGGAAGTCCACGAAGATCAGAACCAACGGTCTATTATACTCCACTGTTCTTTCAATAAGAGTTATAAAGGCCAATACATGATCTGTAGTTCCAAATCCTGCGCGAAATCCTGCCTGTTCCACTGATTGGTAAAAATCAAGTTTTTTTCTAATCTGTTGGTTATTATTCTTGTGAAAAGCTTGTATAAGTGAGAGAGTAAGCTGATGGGACGATAGTTGGCTATGTCTGTAGGATCTTCTTTTTTATGAAGCAGTATCATCAATACGTTGTACCAATCCCGTGATATGGTGGTGTTTGTTAGGAAAAGGTTAAAAAGTTCTTTGATTTTATTGATAAGAATGATACCTCCCATTTTAATTGCTTCTATCGTTATAGAATCTGTTCCTGCTGATCTATTGTTCTTCATTTGTGTTGTGCTTTTAGAATCTCCTCGCCATCAATTTCGGGAATTTCTTCGGAACCTTGGATTTGGACCCCATATTTTTGGGTTGTTTCTTTAGGATCGGAATGAATGTCAGCCGTGCCCTTATACAGTTCTCTGTAAAATGCCTCTACTATTAGTAGTAACTCGGATCTGTTAGATGTTATGTTTCCTTCACTATTTTTCAGTTTTATTATTTCGTTTTTACTAATAGCGAATTTTCTCCTAAAAACCTTCATGCTTTTGTTTTCTTGTATGGTTTGCTGGATTTTTTGTGTATTGTAGTGTCTTATATCTTTCCTGATATTCCTTGAAGTCTCGTTATTTATCTTCCTTAGTTCTGGTAAGCTCATATTGTCTTCCAGCATTTTTTTCCGTTGTTCGAGCAGTCCTTTAGTGTGTGAGGTGATCTTGCTTTCGCTAGTTCGTTTTGGACAGTATTTGTCGATGGCTTGACGTAGTGTATCTGTTATTATTTTGTTTGTATCGTTTATGTCTGTTATGTTATCATTATCCTGGTATCCTGCAATGCCTGGGTAATCATGTTTTTATATCTGTCAGGGTTTTCTCGTTCTCGTTCCATTTGTTTCTAGTTTTCTTCATCATCAGTCTTTCTCTTTCCTTTTCTGTGTCTATTACCACTGATGTCCTGACCATACGATGCTCGCTTCCTATTGAAACTTGGTTCAACACTGTTATATCGTGGACTATCGATTTTTTATCGGTTATGATAAAGTCTATCTCATTTCTTGTCTGGCCGTCGGGACTGGTCCATGTCCATTTTCTGTTAGGTTTCTTATAGAAACAGCCATTCATCAAGTAGAGGTTGTTTGCTAGCAAGAAGTTGACCAGCTTTTCGCCTCTGGAATTTCTAGTGCCGATGCCATACTTTCCTAGTACTATTTCTGTATCCTTTGATTTTACTCCCACTTTGGAATTGAAATCCCCGCAGATTGTGTTGAAGTGTGTGGGTGTGTGACTTAGTGCTGTCTTAATGTTTTCGTAGAATGCTTCTACTTCTTGATCTTCATGGTCTATTGTTGGTGCATATGCTATAGTAACTTTCAGGTTATATCTAGAATTTAGTCTTAACATCGTGTATCCTACTCTTTCTGACATGTAGTTGATGGTGATAATGTTATCTTTGTGTCTCTTGTGTACTAGGAAACCTATACCGCCTACCTTTTTGTCGTTGTCTCCGCGGTAATATAGATTATGGCCTGATTTCAAGGTTTTTAGACCCTCTCCCAGCTGTCTCACCTCGCATAAGCCTATTATATCCCATTTTACATGTTTTATTGCTTCTTCCAGTTCTGTGATTATCTCTTCAGATGACAAGGTTCGGACGTTAAAAGTTGCTATTTTTAATTTGTGGATTTTTCGTTTTTTCTATTGTTTCTCGGTTTTCTTAATATCTGTGGAGGCTAACAGCTTACTTGGACAATATTTATTAAATATTCGAATCAAAATGCCAACGTTTCGACACTGATCAGTGTCATCCTCAGGGCTAAAAATCAAAGGACGGTCATTAGAATACATATATA
>MU185087.1:0-17084 GCA_016904865.1 Pissodes strobi
TTTCAAAAACATAACTTGTCAAAACAATACAACTGAAACGATAGTTTAACATATAAATGGCTTAAACAGGTTTTTTTGAGTCAAGTTAAAAGTGTGCATTCACTCAGAAAAACAACAAATAAATAAGAAAGCATTGAGCCCTTATTTTAATTTCCAGGTAAAAATACCAGAACAGAACTAAACTCGTAATTCAAAGAACTTCTATGATTTAATTCAATGCAGGAATGTAAAAACTTTCAATAGTATAAACCATTTTGTAATCTTATTGGAATGCAATTGGAAACCATTTTCATTTTAAAATTGGAAACCATACTAAGAAATTCAGAAATGCAGTAATATAAACAAAGAGCAGAACGGCAAATTACAGTAATTCGGTATACATCATTAAAGCGTGCAAGTTGATTGACATACATGAAAACAATAACGGTTATTTTTTAGTTCCGAATCGAATTTCAAAAATGCTACATTTTTAGGTCTATGGCTATATTTATTTATAACTATTGTCCCAAATTGTGTACCTATTACAAAAACCCAAACTAAACCTTTCTTCACAGAATAAATCAGCAGGGAATGTCTGGATGGCGATAAAGTTAAAATAGGTCAAGACAAAATGGAAAAATGTGGGAAATTTCGGCTCTATGGCAAGAGAATATAAGCAAGAAGCAAACAACGATTTACCTAACAACTTGATGACAGTTCTGGTGCAGAGCAACCAGAAAATCTCTGGGAAATAACGTAAAAGGAATGACAAAATTATTGGAAGGGATAAAATGAATTATAGAAAAGATAGAAAAAGAATACTTAATATCGTAGGTCGGTCATATAAAATGAGTGAGTGAAGAAAAACCTCCAGAAGGAAAGAACGATAACTAGTTGCAATAAAGTAATTGAATGATTATATACGTAACTGTGAAAGAAACTTGACAGGCTTTAATATTTTACTTAACTGTTACATTTTTAGCTTATACAGTTAATAACACATTTTATTAATCATAATAAGTAGTGTAATCAAATAATAGTAATCATAGACGTATTGTATAAACTTTTCGTAACACACAGGAAGTATCCCACAAATAAAAAGGATGTTGCCTATCTAAACTATTTGCATAACTTTCCCCGTCGAGATCATCAAATTAAATCATTGGTTCATTAAGTTTTGTGAAGCTAATTAAATGTATTAATTAGACTTACATTAAGAATACACCTAATAAAACAATTCAGTGAAGATCTCAACCGTGACATTCTACCCAATTAAAACATTACATAGATTTATTCGCTTCCAAAATCATTACTCTTTTGTGTCATTAAATGAAATTTATTTATTACTTCGTTCTGCAGATTTAGCAATGCAGGGATAAAATAACTACCTGCAAACATTTTTTTTGTATGACAAAAAATAACACGCAAAATGTTTTTCGAGATTTCTTATTGTTCATCACCCCTCAGATGGTGATTGGGATATAGAGAACCAAGCAGATGCAGCAATGGTTACTTTGGTTTTACAAAAATGAAGACATGTATATGAAGAAACTTAGATAAAGTTAATGTTTGGTATAACAATAAAAAGTAGAATTATTTAAGAAAAGGTTATTTTGGTGTATTTTTACAAATTATCGACAATATACAAGCCTTCTACGTTATGGAACGATTACTCACTGCTACAAACAATAAGATACTGAAGCAAAATCGTAGATTGCATTCCTGAAACGAAAAGCATGTGGTTTTAAGGCTAAAAAGTTAACGTTTCATTGAGGGAGCTGACGATAAAGATTATCTATTTGGCGAAAGTTGTTTTAATTGTTGACATTATCGGTGCGTGTCGCAGGGAAGACCTAACAAAACTTCGTTTGAAAGGTATCGCAGATTTAGCTACTGCAAATTAAACATCCCCAACAAAAAGACAAATGTTCCTAGAATATTTACCATAACCGAGGGTTCCATCGATACAATTAAATTTTTAGAAATATTCGCAGATATGCTTAGCTTAGCTTTTTAGCACATAAACAATCAAAAAGTTGCACACTTTCTGTAGGAATTACCACAGTCGGTTCAATGTTCCAACAAATTGCAGAGCTTTAGGGTATCTCTTTGGCAAAAGAGTAAACTGGGTATTTGTTTTCGACGGATTTAAAAGCTGACATGACAGTGCTTAAGGTTAAACGACACGAGTGTTGACTTTTAAGTTCCGTATAGGATATTTAACAATAATAATAAGATGTTTTATTGTCAAGAAATTTTACAATTTATAGACAAAGCTAGAGCTAGAGTACAAAGCATACAAAACATATAAAAACACACATAGAAACATACAATGAACATACAATGAAACATACATCAAATACTAAACACCAAACATTAAATATTAAACCAGTGTGTAAGATGCTCACAATTAAGTATTAATAAAAAGTCGTTTACTGCGTATAAGGCTCTCTCCAGTAAGTATAATCTCAAAGCTCTGCGAAATGCGGGAAAAGATGTTACAAATACAAATAGTTTATTTCCATAGAGATAATTACAATGCATCGGAATTGTCAATGAAATGATAAATACAAAAAGTCTTAAAAATACATTAAAATTACAAAAACAAAATTATCTAATTAAAATTTCAATTAAAAAATTCAGTCAGCGAGTAGAATGGATGGTCAGCTAGCATAGTCTTTAATGACCTTTTAGAAATTGAGAAACTTTTAGCACTTTTAAGATGGTTTGGCAGCAAGTTAAAAAAATTTATAGAGGTAATCATAGGACCATCCTGAACCTGCGATAAGTGAGTGAAGGGGATATATAATTTATCTGCATTTCGAGTCCTGTAATAATTAATATCTCCAAACTTAACAAGACTCGTGGATTTTTTGAAAATTTCACATGAACACTGGAGGATATATATGTTTAAGGTGACCAGAATTTTTGTTGATCAATGCGGGACGGAAGAACGGATAAGACAGAGACCGGCGCAGTCAATCAAAATTTTTCGGTGCCACGCCCAATTTTTTCAAAAACACCAAATAATAATACAAAATTTTAAAAACTATTCTGTTTACTAAATTAATGATTATCCATATTATGAAATAAAAAAAAATACGCAATATAAGTAAATTTTTTGAACATTTTTCTCTGAGCTGAATTTTTGTTAAAAAAAATGTTATTTATACTAATAAAATTGACACATCCACTAATAAAGCCTAGTTCTCAGAGCTTCGACTGTCGCCAGCTACACTCTCTCTGGCCAATAGGAGACAAGGAACGCCAGAACCTCTAACCCCCTCCACAGTGTCGCCGGTTTGTTGTCGCTGTAGTTGGTTTGAATCAACTTCACTTAAATTTCATTGGAGATATTGCGTAAAATGACAGATGGTTGACATCATCGTAACGTGACTGCTGTGGCTCGACATTGAAAAGGCAAGGAGTGGGGGTTATCGCGGGCGACAGTCGATGTGTGGGTTCCCATGGTACACTTTTAGCGGAACTGGCGTAACACTGACAGGAAATCCGTCATTTGATTGGTTTAAAATCAGCCATGTTGCCAAATTTATATTTAGCCTTGAAATACGCAAAAAGTTAACTTGGGCTCAACTTTTTGCGGATTTTATAATCTGTCAATAATGTCATCCGTCATTTAATGCCTCTCCGCCCGCCCGCCAACCGGTCATCAGAGATTTTTCAGATTTTTTTCACAGATGTTTTGCATTGACCTAAAGATTACGATAGTCTTTGATTATGTATAAATATGTCTCTAACCCAGAATCTTCGCGTACTTTTCTCAGTTCTCTTAATTTTAAGATAAATAGTATATAAATTTAATAGCTTTCTATGATTTGCCTCATTTTTGTAGGTAAATGAACCCCTTGTTCTTGAAATAAGTTCCCCCTGTAACTAATACAAGGTACTAACTGTTCGCTTCACTCATTATGTCTTTTTTGTTGTCTATTGCTTTTTTCCAAATAAACCAAAAAAAACTTTAGGTCAATGAACCGTTAAATGTCATACAACATAAGTCAATGGTCAAGGTCAAGCCATCGATGCATGCATGTATCGAGGGGTTGTTCCGCCAAAAAAAGCGTAAACTAGGCTCTTCCGTTCTTCCGCTTTTTTTCCACCATGGGAGCCCACACTGAGAACTAGGCTTAAGAGTGCTTTTAATGCTTTGACAAGGGACAGGAGTGGACGGGTAAAACCGGCAGCTGTTCTGTTACGGGGTGGTTCCACGATTTGACAAGCGTCATACATTTTCGTCACTAAATTATATATATTATTTTATACTCTTTTATATTTCCTTAAAACATCAAAACAATGTACACAACTGCGCGACAGGCCATTTTCAATGGGAATTATGTGATTCTTATTAGCAATCATGACTGAAAAATGTTAACAAATCTAGTATAAAATTACAAAGAAAGGCAGCCTGAAGTATACTCGTAATCATATTTTGAAATAATCTATATCTCAACTCACACAAAAAAAATAAATAATAAATATTAGCATCAGCAAGAACTAGGTGTAAACTATATTTACCTGTGAAAAGTAATTCCAGGCTCCTTTCGGTCATTGCGACTTTTACAGCCATAAGCACAACAAAACACCATATTGTTAAGGACAAATTGAAGTATTTTGAGAGTTTTTCACAACAAAAATCACCAAAATACACGGAGGTGCCGCTTTGAATGTCTGGCTCTTATTAATGGCGTCCGTTGGATTTTTGATCACACGTACTGCGCGCTGCCGTAAAGCGAGATTATCTGTCCACTCCCTTCCCTTGTCAAAGTTTTAATGTATCTACGCTTAAGTGCATTTTTTCGATCGTCCATATTTTATTTACGCCTGTGAATACTCCTTCAGTTACCGCATTTGTGCCTGGTCCTGGCAGACTCAAAGAATAGATAGATTTTTCAAATTTTTTTTATAACAAATATCTTGTTCCGAAAAATTTTAAAATACTTCCAACCACCCCTTATCAGTTTCAAATTTTTGTTCCTTGTGATTGTGATTCTAGTGCCCCCCTTTCGGGGAGCGGATGGCTTTGCTGTAAGGCGCAATTCGCCAGCACACTCTCCTTCCGGCGCTTAGTTAGAGGCAGGGCAACCCTCCTGCAAAATTTACACGTTGTTCCAGTGGGAGGGTTAGTTATTTGGTAGGAACCTCTCGCAAAACGGGCGTGTCCCCCTGGTGATTCCCGACTTTTGCAAATATAAGCTAATGCACTGCATGACTGAGTTCTTATGCAAGAAGGCTTCGCGCACTGCAGGTATAACCACTTTCTGTCAGAGACTCCAAATCCCCGCAAGAAATACCCCCCCGACCACACTCAGGCCACGCTACTGCGCCCAAAAAAATAAACCTGGAGCCCTAATTGGAATCACCCTCCACTACGCGACCCACACCTTACACCTTCCAGCCGGCACGACTTTCCAGACTCCCCCCGAAGGATTCGAACACGTTTTCTAAGCAAAAAGCTTCCACCACCTGTGCCGAACTCTTTAATCCGTTTCCAACGTGTTCGTCCTTCGATGGTAGAACCGGAAGTGAACAATTTTTGTTCCTTCCATCGTCTAATTTTTCTTCGATTAGGTAACGTTTGACAAACCGCAATCGATGACAACCTTCTTATACTCTATGATGTCGACTAAAACAACAAAAAACTAAGTGCCACTCAACTGACAGTGACTAATAAACGATGATTAAACATTAAACGGTGCCCAGAGGCCAGAGGCGCCAACGACTCAGTGATTCCCGAAAATCACGATTGTCGAAAACGGTGTCGAAGATCGAATCTGCATTGTTATAACTTCTTTTCTTTTTTTAGCTTAAGCATTGTTCAATGGCTTAAGTTTAGGCCGGACCCCTTAAAATCGGGAGTGACTAAGGTTCCGGCTTCCGTCAAGATTGTCAAGATGGGATTCTTCATATCGATATAGCAAAATAATCGATATCGTTAAAAAAAAAGGACAAAAAGGTAAATTTGCTCCTCAAACTGAAAATGCGGGAAATTTTGCGGGACGCATGAAATGCTGGACAGCTTACAAAAAAAAGGACGATCCCGCAAAATGCGGGACGTCTGGTCACCTTATATATGTTTATGATTGTAGGAATTTTTTCCTTTCTAAAGGTTTCTCGACATGACTCTCTATAAGGAAATCTAAACATGGTACGGATAATACGTTTCTGACAAATCAATGCCCCTCCAATAGTGCAGGAGTTACTCCAAGCTAACAAACCATAGGCCAAAGTAGAGTGCACTGCGGCATAATATAAGGTTTTGAGGGTGTAAGTATCTACAAAATCTCTAAGCTGAAAAATGGCATAGTTACTACGAGCTAATTTGCCACATACTAAGTCCACCTGTTCGTTCCAGGACAAATGCTTATCAACGATAATGCCCAAAAATTTAGACGAGTCTTGTTGAATTATGGTATTTAAACCCTCCCTGCGTAACAAGCTTCTATCCTGGACAACTCGAACAGGTGTGAAAAGGATAAAATTTGTCTTAAAACTGTTAAGACAAAGACCACTTCCTTGACACCAATAAGAAAGATCAGCTATGCATTTGCTAGCTCGCACATGAAGAGACTGGTAGTCGTGTCCTGAGACAATTGCCGACGTATCATCAGCGAATAAGGTGATATAACTGTCCTCAATTAAAAAAGGCAAATCATTAATAAAAATCAGAAATAAAATAGGACCAAGGACACTTCCCTGAGGAACACCAGTTTTAACCTCTACCCACTTAGAAAATGTCACCTGACCATTTGCCCTTAGCTTTACAGCCTGGATTCAGTTTAACAAATATGATTCAAGCCATTTATAGGCAGATCCTCTTACACCATAATGAAAAGCCTTACTCAGAAGCATAGTGTGATTGACAGTATTAAAGGCTTTAGTAAAATCAAAGAAAATACCGGCAGTTTTCAATTTTAGATTAAAATTGTTTAAAATAGAGGTATAAAAGGAGATAATAGCATCTGCAGTTGAGAGTCCAGCCCTGAAACCAAACTGATGGCATGATAAAATGTTAAATTTTTCTAGAAGTGTGACAAGTCTTTTTTTATAGGATTTTTAAAAAAAATTTGAGAACACAGATAATAAAGCAATAGGCCTATAATTGTCAACCAGAGAAGTATCACCCTATTTGTGTAGAGGTACAATAAGTGCTGTTTTTAATTATTTTGGAAAATATCCATACTCAAAGGACAAATTGATAAGATGGGTCAATGGAGAAAGAATATGAATAACACATTTAACCAACAAATTACAAGGGACCTCATCTGCTCCACTTGAGCTTTTGCATGAGACTGATTTTACAAGGTTGAGTGTTTCCCTCTCAGTCATAGGAAATAAGAATAGAGAGTGAGAGAGACTACTGCCAGGCATGTTTATGCTTGTAGGTGCATGAAAATTAGCTGTAAGTTTTCTCACTGAGTCCACAAAGAAGTCATTAAATTTATTCGCTATATTTTCACTACCAGTAATATTAATTCCATTATCTGCGATTAGATCAGGAACTGAATTTGACCTGCGATTTAGAAAGTTAGTTGTTGTATTAATAACATTCCATGAAGCACGAGTTATATTTGAAGAATTTAATATATTTTGAGAATTATAATTTTTTTTGCAGTGGCAATATTTTTCCTGTGTATCTTCAATCGGGCTTTGTTAGATGACATCAATAAATTATTCTTATCGAGAGACTTTAGTTGGGCATGAAGAAGTCTTAACTGCTTACCTTCATTAACAATGGAGGGTGTTATCCATGAATTGGAATTCTTTTGGCGGCACTTACGTTTTGCAATATAGGGGAAGCTCATGTTAAACAAACTGTAGAAAGTACTGAAAAATAAGTAAATTTACTCTCCAAATCCATTCTATCATATGTGGGCAGCCAGTGTTATTTGGAAAGCAAATGATTGAAATAATTAATACTTTCCTCATACAGGATTCCTTAGATCTAGAATTAAAATCATAGTTAAAATCACCGCAAATGAACATTAAAATATTAAGTTTATACATACATTTTAACAATTTTTCAATATAATTATTAAAGTATAAAAAATCTGAACTAGGAGGACGATACAAACAACAAACAAGGATTTTAGTATTGAACACAGTTTGTATCACAGCAGCAGCACACTCGAAATGATTTGGTAATGAAAACTCACTATTATCAATATGCTTGCAAGTTCCAAAGTCTGACCTAGCAAAGATTGCAACACCACCAGCATGAGAGTCTCTGCAAAAGTATGTAGCCATCTCATAGTTACTAAGTTTAAAACATGTTGCCTCCACATCAACCAACCATGTTTCTGTAATGCACAAAATTTCAGGAAAATCCTTGGAGTATAGGAAATATTATTGACTTCATTTCAAATGGCAGATAAGTGTGCATTTTTTTGCACTGTACAATATAGAACTTTTAACTATCTGAGCGTGGGGTTGGCAGATAAAGATAATGATGCGTATTTCTAAGTGGATACTTAGATGGCCTTTCTGGAATAGCAGATACGTGCTTGCGGATTAAACAAACGGATTCAAATATGAATAACGAAGGAAGAGTTAATATTTTAAATCTTTTAAAGAAATCCTGGCAGTGAGTTCTACTGTTTAGTCTCAGTGAATATCGAACAGCTCTCTTTTGTAGTCTGAAAATACGCTCAGATTGAGTCGCACAACACAAACCCCAGAATGGAAGGGCGTATCGGAGATGTCACTCAAAAAGGGCATAATAGACTGTTCTAGCAGTCGCAAGTTAAGCTCTCTGGAAACCATACTTAGCGCAACACAGGCAAAATTTAATTTTTTTGATAAGGCATCGATATGCAAGTCCCACTTAAATGGTTGTCCACAACAAGCCACAAGAATCTCACAGATTCAACGACGTCAATAGTGGTGTTATTAAGTACAAAAGATTGCAACGTACTTTTCTATGACAAAACTTTCGTTTTAGAAACGCTGAAGCACATGAGATTAGAATCTCACCATGATTTAATGGTGATTAATAATCCAAACTAGATACAGTTCTGTGAAGCACCGTAATATCTGGGTTGCTCCAAGTGAAACTAGTATCGTTTGCAAAGAGATAGACTTTACCGCTAATATTCAGATAAGCAATGTCGTTGATAAACAGCAGAAACTAAACAGGGCCTAGCACTGAACACTGGGGTACTCCACAATCTATTGGCTTGCAAGAAGGCATCGACTTATCAACCCTCACAAGCTGACTTCTGTTGTTAAGATACGACTTAGACCATTCGAGAGGCACTCCTCTGAATCCGTAGTATTGCAATTTGTTAATTAAGATATTATGATTATACAATCGAAAGCTTTAGAGAAATCACAGTAAAATCTTGCTGTAGAGTGATGGTTGTACAGGTTGGAGTATACATAATTAAAGGGGGAAGACATAGCATCATTTGTGCATTTGTTACTTAAAAACCCTTTGATGGGTAGTAAGTATTTTATATTTAGAGAGAAAAGATAAAAGCCTTTTTTTAACCAATATTTTAATGATCTTAGATAATGTGGGAAGGAGTGCAATTATGCGATAGTTCGAAACTTGGTCTTTATCTCCTCCTTTATGCAAAGGTATAATTATTGCCGTCTTAAGACAGTTTGGAAAACCCCCATTTTGGAATGACTTGTTAATTAAAGTAGTAAGATGGTTTAATGTGCATTCCGGCAGATTTGAGAAAATTTTCAGAGTAAGCCCATCAGTCTCAGATGAGGATTTGTTTCTAATGTCTTTAATGACACTGCGAAGCTCAGCAAATGCTACGAATGTAAAGAAGAAACTGTGTAAATCCACATTAGCATTAGAGAGATGCGAAAGTGGATCATGAGAAGGAGTTATGATGTTCATTAAATCTTTAGCCACATTTACAAAGTAATTGTTTAGGTTCTCAGGTGAATTAGCGATTGTGCTAGACGAAGAAGTCTTATTCCTTAAGACATTCACAATAGGCCATGCTTCTTTAGCAACGTTACCGGATTTAGCTAGCCTCTTATTATAATAAATGTCCTTGGCAACTTTTATAGTCTTATGATAGACTTTTCTGTAAAGTTTCACGCAATCATGGAAGAAGACGCTGTCTGAGTATTTTTTGTGACAGTGGCACACACACTAAAAGGAGATCCTATGACGTTCGACGGGCGGTGTGTGTACGAAGATGTTGATTGACAGGGTTCTTGAATAGTTGTAGGTTGTAATTAGGGGGAAATAGATGTCCTGGGCGTGAGTTCCATAGTGATACAGTGCGCCAGAGAAAGGAGTTCTTGTAAAGCGATGTTCTGGGTGTTTCCAGTTGTACGACGAACTGGGGTTCTCTTGCCGTCTGTCGTGACTATCTGACAGGAGTTGCCAGGGGCGGGATGAGGCGTGCCAAATCCTGGGAACATCTGCCGTGAAAGTATCTGTAAAACAGGGACGGCCACATGTCTGCGGTGTTCCATACTATCCATACACCGGGTCGCCGACGAGACGCACAGCTTTCTTCTGAATGGAATCCAGCAGCTTTAGGGTGTGCTTTGGTGCGGCACCCCAGATGTGTGAACAATATTCTAAGCACGGTCTAATTTGTGCTTCGTAGAGCAAGAGCAACTGCTTCGGTGTATACAGTTTTCAACACCCCCCGAAATTCTCCGAAATTTCAGATAATATTATTATCTAAAATAGAGATAGCCAAAACGTCGACAGCGTAGACCTGTTTGGTAACCCGCTGCAGGACTAAAATCAATTGAAAACAAATGAATTGTTTTGGAACAGTTAAATCTTTCGGAGAATTTATCAATACATCTCCCAATAGAATTAATATTTTACAACAAAAAATAAATCCAACCATGTGTGATACGAGATGGGTTCAAAATCATGACGGTCTTCTGAGATTTAAAGAAATTGTAGAGACTTTGGAAGAACTTTCAGCAGCTATGGATAGCGATACTTCGTTAAGGCAGATCAATTTTTAAAAGCTGTAATTTCTCCAAACTTCATTTTTACGTTTTCGTATAGTTGTAGTTATCTTGAAGCATACTCCTCAATTGTGTAAAATGCTGCAAGCTATCAGTTGCGATTTAATTGAAGCAATCGATCTTATTAATACCATCTATTGAATAATAAATGAAATGCCGCAAAACAGGATTTCTGTTTTTCTGATATTTTAATGAATCTGTTAAGATTTAAAATTCCATTAAAGGCGAGATGATTTGTGTCATGAATAGTCTCCACTCAAACACGTCGGCGGAACGTTGAAGCAACTTCACCTGAAGCTTACTATCGTACAGCAATAGCAGTGCCATTTTTCGATGATTTTTTAAGTCAGTTAAAGCATATATGCCTGTAGTCTGTAGTAAGTAGTTGTAGTAAAATAATTCAATGCGAATATTCGCTTTTCTATTAATTGATTATACCTTACCTTCAAGCAAAATCATCAAATTGATTATACCTTACCCTCAAGCATATGCATACCGTCCCATCAGCCTAAGCTAATTTCTCCTTTCTAATAAAAAGCAAACATGAAGGCGTAATTTCAAACTGCATGCAAAATGCCCTAAACATCATTAAGAATTGGAGCGAAGGGAAGGGACTCTCCCTAAATCCTAGGAAAACCATTCTTGTCCCGTTTACAAAATTAAGGAAACTAGAAATGAGAGCGCCCATCCTACACGGAACACTGTTAACTTTTTCCACCGAGGTAAAACATTTAGGGGTCACACTGGACCGTAAACTTACCTGGAACAAGCATCTAGAAAACCCCATCTCTAAACCTACAGCGGCAATCTGGAGATGCCGCAAAAATGGTAAACAAACAATAATAAAGTCCACGGTCGCCTATGCCTCACTGGTATGGTGGCCAAAAACCCAGCAAGATACCGCTCGGACCAAACTTAATAAAGTGGAAATGTTGGTACGCCTGGAAATAACAGGAACAATGTCAACGTGCCCTAACGCAGCCTTAGAGATACTGCTGAACATGCCTCCCCTTAATATCAGTGTGAGGAAGGAGGCGTTTCTCAGTGCTCACAGGCTATTCGAAATAGGCAAATTAAAGCCTGGAGATTTGACTGGTCACCTGCGCATCTTTGAAGAAATAAAACTGGAAAATGTCAGCAATCCAAGTGACCAAATGACGGTCATGTTAGACCTAGATGTCCCATTCTCAGTGGTTATTGATGTCAAAGCTAATCTGGGAATGTAAGCAAGCCCTAAAACAACTAACAACATACAACCAGGCAACTTTAATGTGGGTTCCTGGCCATAGAAGCATAGAGGGCAACGAAAAAGCAGACTGTCTTGCGAAAGAAGGAACTGTAACATCATATTATGGTCCAGAACCCTACTGTGGCCTTATAAAAAGCCACATCACCGAAGAACTAAACAAGTAGGAAAAATACCAACTGTCGTCCTACTTGAGAAACACTCCAGGACCAAGACAGGCGAAAAGGTTTATCACCATCTCTGCGAGAAAAACAGAACAGCTCTTAGACACCAACAGAGCACATATTAAAACTGTCGCCGGACTGCTCACTGAACACTGCCCGGTAAAATACCACCTAAAGGCAATAGGCAAAGCAGAAGACTACCAATGCAGATTTTGTAATGTAACTGAATCCGCAGAACATTTACTCTGCCAATGTCCAACCCAACTCTGCAAAAGGAGTACAGCTATCACTTCAAGAAGTGTCAACTACCTTCCAAGAAAATAGCTTCGTTTGGAAGAAGCCTTCGTCTCTTGGACACAAATTAAGTTGTAGAGTCATGCACACAATATCTGTAAAGGTAGCAGTGTCGGGCGACTGAAACTAGCCGAAACGACTCCCTAGCAATTTACAATCTACCTTACTTAAGCTCAAGGATACTAGAAATTCAAAGATTAGAAATTTATGTGGAGGGAGTAAGGCGTTACGCGTCGGCTTTTTGTCAAATTTTTAGGGTAGTAGTGTCGTTTTTATTTATAAAATTATGAACAATTTTCATGCATCATGCATGCAGTCAGCGCTCTGATTCTGATTGATCTGAAATGGCAGCTGTATATCGCCGGCCATCGCATGGCAGATTCATGAAAATTAACTTTTTGGTGATATTTAGATATTTTATGTAAAAACACCCACCGAAAAAAATCCTGGCTACGGCCCTGGATACTGTCATGTGCAAAACTGTAAACAGGATCTCGTTAGATGAGGAACAGAGTTGGTGAAAGTATTGCGCCCTGAGGCACGCCCGCGTTAATGGTGATTGTGTCTGAGATTTGTCCATCAACTGCACTTAGGTGAGATGATGAACACTGCTGATGTGCGTAAGCCTTTAGTTGACCAGGGTTTATGTTGTTTAATTTAGGCCTAAGAGGAAAGGGTTTGAACGCCAGAGTAGATAAAGTTTTTATAAATCTAGAAAATTCGTTATCGACATCATCCGAGAGGACAACCCAGTCAGTTGTTGGACATAGATGCTTGAAATTTAGAAAAATGTTTTTTGCATTTGCATTGGGATTTTACCGAAAATTCTATTAATACTGCCTCATTATTAGAGAAACCTGAGTTAAAGACAGCACAGTCAAAGAATTCTGGATCAAAAGATGGCACGACATAGTCTATAGGACTAGAACTAGTTTTCGTTATTCTAGTTGGGTAGTTAATATGCATGATTATACCAAAAGGGTCAAAAATGGACCGAAGACATTCTTGAGCAGCACACACACTGAAAAAGTCAACATTTAGGTTGCCACACAAAATTAGTTTGCTTTTTAAAGGCAGGGACTCACGCAAGCCCAGTAATCATTGACTGAATATATGCATGTTAGCGTGGTCTGTAAATACAAACAACATATAGGTCATAAGCATTATAATAGACCATGGAAACTTCAAATACTTTCTCAGACAAGAAATTATCGAAGTTAGTCACTCCCGAAAAGTCGTTATTAGTAGACATTATCATAGTACCTCCATGAGATAAATTACTTCTATTAAATCTAGTTACTGTAGTATCTATAATTTTTGACAAACACAGGCTCATGAACATTTAACCAATGTTCAGTTATGGCAATGATTTCTGGAAAATTAAGTTCTTCTACTAAAAGAAATAATTCATCTGTTTCGCGTCTTAAGGACTGAATATTAATAAGAAAAACACTAAGCTTGCCATCGTCCAATTTTTCAGAGGGTGCTAACCCAAACTAACCTAAAAATTTCCTCCTCTGATGGGAGAGCCAATAGAAAAATAATTGCTATGACTTTCCCTAACCTTCTGAAGGTGTTGAAGTCTCTCCTTAGGAAGTTCTTCGGAAAATAAGAAGAAAATCGCAAAGTAAATTTGACAGTACTGAAAAAATGATGATGAATTCTCCAGTACTAGCAAAACACTTGAAATTGAAGTTATGTTTGTTGTATATTCCAATGTTAAGATGCTGGGTTCCCTTATAGGTAATAAATTAAATAAGAATGGTGCCTGCACACTTCATCATATAGTTTATCTTAATTGCTTCGCTGAAAGAAATCTGATTATGTTACACTTCTTTCGGTGTGTGACCATACGAAAATACTTATAGTAGTTTAGTCTTTACTCGTTTGTTAAGATTCTATGGTATAGCACGTTGTATTCCTTTATTAGTTATAAACAGTAAACCTTTATTCAATTGACTTTTTGTGTTATTTCTTAAACACTCATTCCCTGCATCGTCAAATTGTGGCAATGGTAACAAATTTAACATCTATCAGTAAAAGATTGTCATAGCAAAATTAAAAGGGCAATCAAAAAGTCGCTATTATAAAACGTTGATATAAAAATATATTTTTTGTTTCAGGTGATCTCATCAAATATCATCACATCCAACCATTGACTGGTGGTGAAAAACTGATGCATCCTTGTCCAAGAACGTCATCGAATATCGATGAACTCTTTGAAGCCAACTGAATAAATTAGCCTAATATACGTGATTTACGAAATGAATAATCCATTAAAAGCCTTTCAAATATTATCGACTGTCAAAATCAAGACAAAATGTATTATATTTTGACTGAATGTGCAGCTCCCGTATTACTGGTAGATGCATATAAAAGAAGAGCAAATTTCTTTTTAAGAAAATATTTTAGTTATGCATTGGCCTAGGATTATTATAATATATTTTATAATAAATTACGACCTCACTTAGCGTAAATAAATTTTCCTCCCCTATGAAAATTAGAAAAAAAGCACACTTAACCTATAATAGCTAGAAAATGCCTAATATCACGTGCGTGTTGAAAAATTTTTCAACACACGTATTGAAAAGTAATTTCAATAGCACCCATAGCTGTCAATTTCAGAGAATATTTGATTTGACAGATGTGGATGACGGGACGAGTACTTTTCAACACACGTATTTGAAAGTGGATATCAACACGCGTGTGATGTTATTAATCGTTTTCTTAAGAATCTTAAGAGTTCTTTTTCTGCAATTTTCATAGGTGGTCGTGTATATTACTTGTTTGAAAGTACTTTGTCAACCTCGGAGGGTTTCCGTTAACGAAAACGTCCCCGTTGGGTACTTTCGACACTCCATATGTAATATACTATTTCATATTTTTTTCAAAAAGAGCAGTTACATTTGAATCAAAAAGTAGAATAATTTCGAATCATTTTTAAATATTTTTAACGACCAAATGTAGGCGTGTTCGTGAATACATCGTATATATATTTTTTAAGGACTCTGTGATCATTTCGGCATTTTTATGGAAATCCGACGTTAGTTATTTCTTATTAAAATCAGTTGCTTATATTAAGTGTTTAGTAAGTTAGCATTAAGTTTTGTATTAATAGCTCGATATTTTGACTTAGATATTATTTTATTATAAATGACTATTTTGAGGGAGGGATGTTTTAACTTAAAAGATTAAGTTCATCATTATTTAGTACTGGTATTTATATCTCTAGAAATTTTGCGTTTATATAATATGACCTTCTTTCATCATAGCCGAAAGAATTTTCTTTCGGCTATGCTTTCATGTTAAAGATGTTGAAAACCTATTTGGTTCTTGCAAAACATATTCCACTTCCCTCCCTATAATATAATAACTATTAAATTAAGAAAGTAACTTGTGCTTGAATTCTTTAATAATTGTGATTTTCTTTAATATAGTAGTGAATAATTTACTTACTTCTGTAATGATTTGTTACAAAACTACATATTCTTCTTTTACATTTTAGGTTAGTAAGCGTACTAGATTTCTCAGTGTGCCTTTTGCAAGATTGCGTTTTACGTATTTTATATTGTTTTTAATGATATTTCATACGAATAAAAGTAATTTTATAAAATTTTCTCGTTTTGTTTGTTTAAAGTTAGTACTCTGAGATTACATTAAAACCTCTAATTTTTCTTATGACGTATATCAATTAATTTAAATTAAATTCAAATAAGATTATTTGTCTTTTAATAATTCACACATTGATAAACAGTATAAAAATTACATTTAGACAAAAAGGACTACACCGTGACTATAAACAGCCAATAACAGCATGCACACAAGTTGTACGCAAGTGTGGTACAGCCTATTAACTTATAATACATAAAATGTAACTAATTGAATCTTAATAAAATGTTGAAATAAACTTAAATAAAGACAAGGGACGAGGCCGGTAGCCAGTGGCGGATTTGCAGTCTCGGCCGCCCTAGGCCCCGAGCTATCAGCCGCCCCTTTCTCAGCATCCACCATATAGACTTTATAATGAAATTACTTTATTGCCAACTTTTATATAGTATACACACCTTGGCCAGTAAATAAGAAAGCCTCAAATCACATGTTTGTTGATCTCAGCTTTGCTTCGGCCGACAACTGCATGTGATCTGAGACATTTTTTACTTTACTGGCCTAGGTACGTAATATACTATTTTAGACACGATTGGGGCCGCCCCTAAATCTGGCCGCCCTAGGCCCGGGCCTTAGGGTAAATCCGCCACTGCCGGTAGCGCACAGAATCAATCAACCAGGAGCGCGGAGAAATTAGAATAAATGACACAATATTAATCTACATCCTCGTTCACGAGGATAAGCGAGCGACCAATAAATAAATTCGATGTAATAAGCAACCAAAAATTAAAGAAAAAATAAATAAATAAAAAATTATATAT
>MU185087.1:25105-40266 GCA_016904865.1 Pissodes strobi
GGCGCGGCGGCGGCGTCGGCGACTCGTAATATTCAAAAACTGCTTATACGACGTCATCCAGAGCGTCATCTTTCTCCTCATCCGCTAAGAAACAGTAGTTTCTGCAACTGATCACGTAACACTGGTCACACTTAGAAGAACATTTAAGTCCCAGTTTGCTACAGGAACAGTTTTTGGAGCATTGACTTTCTTTGCATTTGCAAAAAATCAATTTTAATAGGTCAGGAGGCGCTACATCTTGTTCGCGCATTGTACAGGTATCAGGTTACCTTGCTTATCCTTTTTCCACCCATACTCCAGAGGGTCCAAGCCGTTGCCAATCCATTCTTGAATCTATAAAGCATAACATATTTGGAAACATTCATTATATTTTTACAATTGGGTACCTGAAAATATGTCCTGAGCACATGTTGTTGTGCAGAGTCTTCAGTTGGGGGCAAAGTGGCCAAATTAAATATAGAGTTAAGTCCTTGTCTTGAGGCGATTCTATTGTATGAAATATACCTCAAAAGGTTAATATCATTAATATGTCTTGGACAGCGATACAGCTTCAAAATAAAATTTAATCCCGACTGATACAAGTCTCTTTTTAATGCATTTTTATCCAAAAATATGTCGAAGTTTTGAGAGGGATCGTTGTCTTTCTTCAGTAGCGACAGACATATTTTTTTGGATTTATTAAATATAAAAGATGTAGTGTCACAATCTGATATGGCATGTAAAAACAATATGTGTTTGGTCACAGGTCCCAGTTTGTCATGTACTTCACATATCTTTGATATTTTGTCATCTTTTACTGCTTTTCCCGGGCGAAGCATGGATATGTTTTTATTTTTTGAATGATGTATAAGCAAAACCATTATATCGGTGTCCTCTGAGACAACTGTGACGTGTTTTTTTGACATGGATAGTTCTACAGCTGCTAAGGCGATAAGATAATCAGCATCCCTCTCCGCTTGGTGCACAGTTATACCTACGTCTTGAAAATAGGATCGAAGGGTCTTTATAAATTGTTTTGGCTGTTCTTTAGAAAATCTTCCTGTGCTACAATTACTGAAGCTTGGGCATGTATGAAAATTTCCATGCTCCCCTTTGATCTGCATTGTTGTAGACTGTCTTTGGTAGACATAGTCTTTTCACAGTATCCGTCGAAGACTATGACACAATCCTTGTTATAGTTGTGGATCACATAACTTACATATGGGAGAAAGATATCATTATATGTGGCTGGTTTTTGCCATGAGACTTTATGTAAAAGAAATCCTCTGTCGATAATGTAACCAGCATCTGACTGAGAACTACTTTCGGTATGAATCTTATTAAGTTCTTGGAGCAGTTGAGATTTTCTTCCTCTTCCCAAATTACCATCTTTAAAAAGTAACAAAGGGTATTTCGATAGTTCAAATTTAAAACAATGTTTTCTTACTTCCGGTGTCTTATTTGAACAAATTATCCTGTTAAAAAGTTGCATAGGGTTAAAGTCTACATATGTATTGTTTACTTTGATGCGACTGTTCATGGAAGCAAATTTTTTAATATTTTCCTTTCTTTTGCATTGAATATCAGTAAATTTTTCCTATATGAACTTTTCCCGCCGGCGCAGTCTGAAGTTTTAATAATAACTATTAGAAGTACGTAGGTTCGACGATTTATTAATCGTTATTAAAGGCAATTTCGAAGGGAAAACTTGTACAAATATTCCTAAATTTATTTATATTATTATTACATAGTCTCTTAAATAGCTATATCATATTTTGTACAAAATACATATTAAAAGTGGAACCTGTATAAACAGACTCTAAAAAATAGCTTTATCTCTGTTACCCTTTACTTTAGAGAAAAAATGTTTAGAGACAAAATGTTCAAAACCTTCTTATTTACAAAAAATGTTTTTTAAGTTTTTTTGAAAAAATTTAAGGAAACTGAACTATTATAAAAAAACAAAAAAATCGAAGATGGCGGCGATTATTTTCAACCTTCCCCCAATGGGACTGAATGGGACTTTTGGGAAGTTAAATAGGGGGTTATTATCTAAACATTTCCGCTGAGATCAGCTTGTTACTAATTTGTTTTACCCCCACGTATAATATTCAGCTACGTTTATCGTACTATTACTAGAATCATATCTATTTATAACCAAAAAATTGTAACCGCAAGATCTGACTTTTTACCATACAACGTACATAACCTTTCAAGCATTTGATAAGATGACTTACAGTTTGCTATCTTCTTTGCACTGTTGCTACTTACATTTAACCCTACAATAGTCTGAGCCGCAAGATCTTGTTTAATCCAAACTTTTACTATATCATCTGTATCTGACCCATGAGGTTTCAATTCTACTCATGTTGCCACTAAAATTAAACCTTTTGATCTTAAGGTTGGGTCTAATTTAAACCGTCATGACACATAATTCACATTTCCCTGTGAATATTCAGACAAAATTTCAATTTGTGACCTAATCGGGTCCATAATAGATATAATTAGCTTCACAAAATATCTTACATAAAAATATAGCACTGACTGTACTTATAGTTTAACAATTGTTTATTTTCTGACCACCGAATATTTTTTGAACCTACTTGCAACACTAAATTTCTGACAACATTGGGCTTCACAAGTATTGCAAAATAAATCAATTGACTTCGACTGACAATAAGTAATTAATTTATTTATTTAACTTTCACTGACAATACTTGAAGTAAAAATGTTCAGTTTTTTAATTTAGTGAAGATAAAAAGACTTACTAAGATCAAATTGACTGACGCACACACACAGATTGAACTTACTCTTGATACTATTTGCGGATGAGATTGCTGACTGACATGACCCGTTGACTGACTTACTGATTCTGTTTTCGCCTTGCTAATATGTGTACCACTACCATAGGCCTACTTACTAATAGTCCATATCAAACTGGCAAAGGTGACTGGGTGCATAACCAGTTGCTACTTAAATTATTTGATATGGATTTCTTGTAGGATCCAGGTACAAAATAAAAGGCAAGGTACAAAATAAAAACAGAATTTTAAATTGCCTTTTATTTTCCATAAATAATGATACAAGATAATCAAATGAGAAGCGCCTCTCAACTTAGGCAATTCTTTCCTTCAAATAAAATAAAAACATTCTGGTTATGCTTGATTATCACAAATTATTCAACGGAATAATCCATGACCAAAAAAAAAAGAGAATTCAGTCATCTGTCAAAAGTCTTCTTTTTTGATATGTTATAAATAAACATTAATGTGGTGAAGTTAGACATAAAAGTCATAGACGTAGAGTCAAGAAATTACAACTCAACAAGCTTAGCTAACAGTAAATTATGGTTTAGTTAGAGTATCAAAGGCCTTACTAACCACTAATTAATCTATCACGCGATATGGTGAAAATACTATTGGAAACTCCATCAATTAAGTGGTTTTGTGATTCGTGTAATGAGTGCTCAACAGAGACAGAGATGACAGATTTGCTATTGAAGCTTCAATATACGATTGATCAACTACAATCTTCAGTAAGTAAACAGTATGAAATAATTGATAGCCAGAATGTGAAATTAGAACAATTGCATGAAAATTTACATCAATTAACTTCGAAATCCTCATTATCACATGAATGATGAATGTAAAATATCTGAAAGGAATATTGCAGCGACATCTCGCGATACTGCGCAAGTATTAAAGGAAAACACAAAGACATCGAATAATAGAAACCTTTTAAGCCCTACGACACAAATGCACACAAACCTAATTCTTAACAATAAAGGATCAAATATATCAATATCGGGTTCAATGTCCCCAAAACAGCAACAAGAATATCAACACCAAAAAAAAATCCCTGCCGTCGAACGACAATACGGATGAAGATTGATTTCAATTAGTCCGGTCAAAATGCCAACCAAGAATAAGGCGAAGTTTTCTTGAGGGAACAAATACTACTTCCTCATTTAAGGCCATAGGAAGGAGTACTTGGATATATGTCACACGACTGGACAGGAATACGTCTGCATCGCAGGTGCAACAAATGTTGAACGGAATTTGTGACGTAACCTGCGAGAAACTGAACCTTAACCACAGCGATAGATGGAGCTCTTTTAGGATAGCTGTTCCCTTTCAACATAAGAACACCATCATGGATGGACACGTTTGGCCAGCAGGAGCCCAAGTCAGTAGATATTTCTTTCCAAAGAGACAAGAAAAGAATGGTGGCAGGAATAACGAAAAGGCTACTACAGAAGATTTTTTAAACCGAAAGGTGACGAACTTGACGAGTTTGTAGTAATGAACTTAAACATACAGGGCGGTCTTATCAATAAGAAGGATGAACTCGAAATACTACTCGACAACCATAATGTCAAAGTTCTGTGCATATCAGAGCATCATTAAACTAGTGACCTACAATATTTTAGTATTGGAAAATATAGGACTATAAACCTTTTCGCCAGAACTGATTACCGGAGAGGTGGTGTCTGTATTATGGGTAAATCAGATTTAAATTTCAGTTTATTACCTTTTAATAACTCGGCAGAAAGGGATTTCGAGATGTGTGTGGCAAAATGTCACATTCCTGATAACGGCTCAATAACATTGTGCTCAGTCTATAGGTCTTCTGATGGAGATTTCGAGGTGTTTATGGATAGGTCAGGTGCAATGCTGGAAAATCTACAGTGTGTCCAAAAAAGTATGCAACATATGGGAAACTTCTTTATTATTGGATTCTCAGAAAATGTTATTCTTCATAACAGTTGGTGCTTGCCCTAAAACAGTTAATGAGTATTTCAAATTTTACGTACTGCTTTTAGTGCGGACGCAAATGTCATTTTTCCGAAATCGCGTCAAGAGTAAAATACCTTAATTTATAAAGATACAGCAAAATCTGATAAGGAAAAGTTCTTCCAAATTAAAAATGTAATCTAAATATGAAATTTGAGTTAAGTACATCAAGTTTTAATTTCCCTTTTTTTTCTCGATTTTTTTCTCAAACGTTACTCCATCGGTGAATGCCTTGTTCTTTTGTTATTAGTATACTTGCCAAGCAACTTCAAAATTTATTTAAAGTAGACATTAGTTACATGGTTGCATAATGTTTCAGTTTTTACAGAGATATAAGCCAGTTTATGTATCAGTGTGTTACAAACACATTTAAACAATTTTGGTCCAAAAAAAATGTCCACAATAATTATTACAAAATACAATTGGAATGACTGACTCAATAATAATTAATTTCAGATGTCAGAGTGAAGTAAAATTATTGCTATTTATTTGTTTTTATTCCAAATGCATGGCCTACTCTTCAAGACCAAATATTTTATATGGCTTTTTAGGATACTTGGTCATATTTTACTCATCGGGTGCAAATGATAAATAAATTATTAGTTGTTTTACATGAAATGAAAAGAGTTGGGTCTATTCATGATTTTAAGTGGAAAAAATTTTGAATCAAAAGTGTTTAAATGTGTTTGCAACACACTGATACCTAAACTGGCTATTATCTCTGGAAAAACTGCAACATTAGGCAACTATGTAGCTAATTTCTATCTTAAATAAATTTTGAAGTTACTTGGCATGTATACTAATAACAAAAGAACAAAACATTCTCCAATGGCGTAACGTTTAAGAAAAAATCGAGAAAAAAAAAGAAAAATTAAAAGTCGATGTACTTAACTCAAATTTCATATTTAGATTATTTTTTTAATTTGGAAGAACTTTTCCTTATAAGGTTTTGCTGTATCTTTATAAATTAAGGTACTTTACTCTTGACGTGATTTCGGAAAAATTACATTTGCGCCCGCACTAAAAGCAGTACGGAAAATTTGAAATACTCATTAACTGTTTTAGGGCAAGCACCAACTTTTATCAAGAATAAAATTTTCTGAAAAACCAATAATAAAAAAGTTTCCCATATGTTGCATACTTTTTTGGACACACTGTATATGACAAAAAAAAACAAACATATTATCTACGGCTATATAAATATTAATCTTTTGGAAAATAGTAGACGAAAACATACTTTGTTGAATTTATTTCTAGAATATGATATCAATCCCACAATATTTGATCCTACAAGGATTACAAATAACTCTGAAACTTGCATTGACAATATTTTTACTGATTTTACTCATCTAAAAACCGAAGCCATTGATACACATCTTTCAGACCACACTTTTCAATTACTATACTTTAACATTAACAAATGTATAAATATATCTGTTGACCGTTTTTGTAGAAATTTTCGATCCTCCAAAATCGAAGAATTCAAAAATGCCGTGTCACTTGTTTCTATACGAGGGAGTAGAAAGCGACGATGCCGACTTGTGTTTCGACATTTTCTATACGGAAATGCAATTTATATTTAATATAATTTTTCCTTTAAATAAAACTAGAAAAAATCACAGGGCAGCAAGTGATAAAAAATGGCTTACGCCGGAACTAAGGGCGTTATCTCGTATGTTACAAGAAATGCACCAAATAAATAAAAGAATAAAAAATCCTTTTTATGATAGTAGGTACAAAGAATTAAAATCTTTTTATAATACACAATTAAAAGTTTCAAAGAAAACACATAATAAAAATAGAATTAAAAACGCGAAAAATATTAGTAGGGAAAGCTGGAAAATTGTCAGAGAGGACAATACGAATAAGTCTTGCTCATCCACAATAAAGAAAATAATACTCAACAATAAGGTTGTGTCAAACGCAACAGAAATTTCTGAAGTTTTTAATTCCTACTTCGCAAATGGATGCGTTACTCCGCAAGACACTACTCCAGTTACTCCTATTCTTCCAAACACTTTTTTTCTAAGCCCAACAACATCTCAGGAAATTGAAAGCATAATTAGTAAGGTTTGACAGAAAAAATGCAGAAGTGCAGATGAAATGCCCGGAACTGCCTGTATTTCAATCAAAACCTCGATCTCACCCATTCTGTCACATCTGATAAATTTAAGTTTCTTGCAGGGTAAATACCCTAGTGCTCTTAAAATTTCTAAAATCGTTCCAATTTTTAAAAACAAAGGAAGTCCGCAGGATGTGGAAAACTATAGGCCGCTTGCTTTACAGTTTTCGAGCCGAATATTCTACTGACACCGCTTTGGATAGTGCACTTCATCACATCTATGAAACTTTAACTAATAAAGATGCTATTTTGGGTCTGTTTTTTGATATGAGCCGCGCCTTCGACACCATCGATCATGGCTTGCTTGCTAAGAAACTACAAAATATGGGTATTAGAGGACCAGCAAATGACTGGATTAAATCGTATTTATCAGATAGAACACAACAGGTCATTATCGATGGAGTCAGATCGTCTATTCAAAATATAAAGAGGGGTATTCCACAGGGTTCGTGCCTGTCCCCAACGCTATTTAACTGTTTTATAAATGACTTGCCTAATGACAACATCCCAAACTCCCACTTTATTTTGTATGCCGACGATACTAATGTTTTGATAACAGGTAAACAAAGGGCCGATATCCCAGGAAATGCGATCATGGATATCCAACATGTAAGTGACTGGTGCAAACAAAATGGTGTAAAACTAAACAAAAATAAATCTGTTTCAATGGAAGTTACATCTAAAAACTCGTCTGTGAATTCTAGTCTTTTAATGAGGGTGGAAGGCAAGTCAATAGAGAACGTATCATCAACGAAATTTCTTGTCGTCTGCTTGGACAGAAAGTTGGTTCGGTCGGAGCATGTCGACATGATTCTTCCTAGGCTCAGCTCATGTTCCTTTTTGATTCGGAACATTAGAGATACGGTGTCTATTGATGTGTTGAGACTCGTCTATTTTGGATTATTTCAATCGGTTATGGCCTACGGCATTATTCACTGGGGCGCAGCGTCGTGTTCGGACCGTGTCTTTGTGGCTCAAAAAAGAGCTATAAGATATATGAGCCGGGTGGGGAACCGTGCGTTGGCTTGTTCAAAGAACTGCATATATTAACTTTCCCATCACTATATCTATACTCACTTTTGTTATACGCAAGAAATAATATAGACATTTGGACCAGACGATCTGACCTCCACGAACACGACACACGAAGTAAGAACCTTCTTCACATTCCCGTCTCAAGACTGGGCATTGGTCAACAAAGCCGTCGGTATATGGGACTTAAAGTTTATAACGGAGCCCTGACCTACCATAAATGCTTCGACGAATCGGACAACTTGGCAACATTTAAAGGGAAGCTGAGATCCTTTCTTGTTGAAAAATGCTTTTATTCCGTTGAAGAATTTTTTAAATAAAATATATATAGGCACTTCCTTTCTAGAATGGAATGTGTTTATACATTGTTTTTTTGTAGATATATCTATTCTTTGTTATGTTGTTTGTACTTCATATTTATGTTTGTATACATTTAAAACTATTACTATATGTTGCTTAGTTGCAAAACCATTGACGTGCTTACAATGTTTCATTTTATTTGTATTTAAATGTATGTAATGTTCAAAAGCGAAATATACTTTACTTTACTTTACTTTACTTTACTAAAGTCCAACAGAGCTAGGCATGTGTTAGAGTATCAAAGGCCTTACTAAAGTCCAACTACTGGTTGCAGTACTAAAGTTTGGCCGAAAGCCAGACTGGCAATCAGGTATAATATTTAATGGACACACATAATTGTATAATTGAGAATAAACATGTTTTTCGATAATTTTTGACGCAACTGAAAGAATGCTAATCGGTCTTAGAACTTTTGGATTCCATAGGGTGTGGAATTTTCTGAAGCCTTCTTCCAGATAGCCGAAAAATAACTCTCCAAAACACAGCTATTTACTATATTTATTAGGGAGTTCAGGCAATAAGGAAGACATAGTCGAAGATCCCTAACAGAAATGGCATCCTCGCCAACAGCAGATTAACTTGTTAAGATATTTTAGTAAAGTATCTTCGTCCAGTAATTCCAGATTAAATTCGGATTTGGGTGATTAGTAGAATTATAATAATTAATTTTGTCATCCGCCGCAGAATCAATTGCTTGAGTGAAAGACGAAAAATATAGATTCAGTGCATTAGGGTCACATAAATCGTTTGGTAAAACATCTGTCTTGCTACGCGTTAAATTTAACCGGTTTGCATTTATCAAAGATTGATTAAAATATGAGATTTTTTCTCTAATAATGGCATGCTTAGAGTAGTTTCGAAGTTCCCTATAATATTGAAGATGAACCTCTGTTTTAGTTTTCAAATATTTTCGATACGCTTTGTCTCTCAGACACATCATATATTTAATATCCGTAATCCACGGAGTGAGGCTTTTTTCTTTAACCTTACTTCGATTTAATGGCGCATGTTTATTCATTAAATATAATATGTTTTGATTAAAAATTCCTAGGTTAGTATCTATATTTTCTGTATACAAAATTCTATTCCACTCTAATTGTTGTGCATCATATTGAAATTGTTCCAAATCTATATTTATATAATCACGAAAATGTAAAAACCTAGGCGTATCTTGAACTTTAGGAATGCCGGGCACAGCATAACCCAAGATGATCAGTAACTGAATTTGATACTGGTACGGATTCTGTTATTAGATTGAGATCCTTGGTTGTAATTATTACATCAATAATTAAGTAAAGAGTAAAGGCTTTGTGCATGTACGAAACATAGTAATGAAACAATCTTTGTGTCCATGCAAAAACTTTTAATCCAAAAGGACTTCTATGCATGGCGTGGTCGTGTCACTCAAAAGTGTGGTCTAGGTACCTCGTCGTTTTTGTCTTTAACTAAAGATTTTAAATTAAATTATGTGAACCATTCTCTTAAAATGTGACGTACGGTTTGTGAAATGTACATGTGACCGTTGTCGATTTGTTTTTCGTTTGTCTTCATGGATATGTCTTTTTCCATTGACACGTATCGCTAATGATGGCTTAGGACGAAAACGCTGTTACGCCATTTATAGAAGTCCTTTTGGATTAAACATTTTTGCAATACAACAAAACTTTTTCAATAAGGCTAGAACTGTGTGCACATAAATTAATACGAGTGGGATCTCTTATTAGTTGATGTAAATTATGGACATACAAAATATTCTGAAGTTTTCGTTTACCCAAAGAATCACACAAGAAATCAATATTAAAATCGCCCAACAATATAACACTGTCATACAAAGGTACAGTCACATCCAAAATATCCTCGAAAGTATCAATAAAATTTTCCAGATTAGCAGAGGGTGCTCTATAGAGACTAACAGCCAGTATATTTTCATTATTAGATTTAAATTTAATGCTATAATGCTAATACATTTGAAATCAGGAGAAACACGTTCAAAATTAACAAGTGAATATTTAATAGATTTCTTAATAAAAAAAACCTCCCCCTCCGCCTCTGCTGTTTCTATCCCTCCTTACGAAATTATATTGGGGTATCTTAAAAGAGCTATTCTCATACTACGGTTTTAACCAGGTCTCTGAGAGGCCTAATACATCAAATTGGTATGAACTAACATAATGAGAAATTTTGTCGAAACCCGTATTCAAAGATCGTACGCTGCTATGATCCACCACAAAATCGCTCACATGATCAAAGGTATTATCAAATGAGGCTCACCGGTAGTCAGCCACAATCCCAACATTATCTGCCATTGCAGATCCAACACCAACCCCTCGCACCCCGGCGTCGGCGCCTCCCAAAGCCTGCATCAATGTGTTCTACTATTTTTTTTTGGTAATACCTAGCCAAGAAATTTATGAGGTGTGTCTGTAGATAAATAGATCATTTATATTTTACTCGCATTAACCCTAAAATTATCAACAAATTAAGTCATCTATCTATATTAATAATGAAATTTCCGCTTTTTTAATAAAACCAATATTACCATCTATAAAAATGCTTTATTTACAAAACATCTTATAATATATAGATTTAAATAATTTGTATAATATACAGAAACGGCTACTCTTATTGCATTGAAGCAACATTATGTTATCCAGTTGTTTAAGGGAGAGAAATATTTTTATTTTCTATACAGCAACAAGTAAACATATCTATTCGCAAAATTTTTGTGATAACTATCATAATAGTGATAGTTCATTCTCAATGTAGAAGAAGAGAAAATTTGTCGGCATTACCATATGAGTTTAGAAATACGGTATAAGAAATCTCAGTTTGTTTCATTGTAGGAAATTCTTGATTTTTCCTTAACGGGCAAGGGCAAACTTATATCCAGTACGTTACGTTTTCTTTTGGCTTTCTTGTATCTATATGCCTATAACATACAATAATAAATCAAAAAATACTTCATGTAAATGAAAACAAACTTGAAAGGCAATCTATATGATTTCTTCTCCAACTACATAATATGCTACCTAAGATATTGACATTTTACTAGATATATGCTATGATTAAGTGATGTTGGGGTTTTTAGTGGAAGGCGATGTTTGTGAAGTAGTTGAGGGTATTCTCTGAAATTAAAAAATAATAAGTGTGAGATACAAATATTCATTAATTAAACTATCGATTATATTTTTAGAGATTAGCATCTCAAGTAACTTTAAATTTATAATTAAGTAGACACTTTATACACCAAAAATCAGCACCAAAACTACTGTTTTAGTCACGTTACCATATGATGTTTTCAATAAGTAACATTATGGTGTCGTAATGTTACCATATTGATAGTCTCATTACGCCACCATTAAAACTACGTGATGATGACTACAGCTTGCTTGCTTGCTTGTCTGGATCGTCTATAAACGTATTTCGTTTCTATACTACTGGTGTTAATTTAATTAAGAACTTTGGGATAGCCAAGCCTGTTCAAGTATACGTTGAAAGACGTAGTGGCTTAATTCGTTAAAAATATATTTAGAATATTATATCTATGGTTAGCTTGGAAACATGCAGAAAAAATAGTAGATACGTAACATAAAAAAATTACGGATACACCGCATCTCCTACATAATGTCTAAACAGCGATGGTAAATTTTAACTAGTATCATAAAAGAAGGATGTATTTCCATCAAGATAACACACAGATCTTTAAAGTATATAATATTCGCTCCCGAGAAGAAATATCGAAAATTATCAGGCTGGGTAAAAGCCGATATATCTATATAGCAAATAGACCCAATAAGCTGAGTGTCTTGAAGAAAACGAAGGTTACATACGAAAAAGAGACATAATATGACAATTGATAATTGTAAATTAGAAAATGTTATATAATGCATGTGCTTTAGGCAAAAGACATTGCTTAAGGCAGAAATTACATAATTAAAATGCTAGACTGTACATCAGCAATATTTGGATAAATGCTGCATGACTTAAAGCAAATAAATTCCATTACACCTGCACCAAACAGTTTTTGACTCAGGTAGATCCGTGAATACCCGGCTTAGAAAATTTAAGATTACTAAAGGAAATCTGAAGAACATGGATATAGACGATAAAGTAAAATTGGTCAGAGAGACCCTAGTCATTTCTTCATATACAACGTGCCACTCCAGCCCGAAAATCGGGGCAGCATCATCATCCCTAATTGTTTTATGTTTCGAAGAAGCTAATGTTATTTTCGCGCCGTGGTTCGTCTTTCTTCTATTTTATCTTATAAAACTAATTTAGGTATAGAAAATCTGGTGCCTCGAATAATGTGATAAATGTAAGTTATTTTGTTATTTTACTCTCCTTGATATATTTACTAGCCTCATTTCAACACCGACCATTCACCTGGTCATGCGTTCAGTCCAAGAAATGTGAAGACATTTTCGGAGCGGCCGCATTTCAAATGACTCAATGCTGCTAAGGTTTGAATTTTCATGTTTTAAAGTAGGATAAGCCAGAAGCAGAGACAAGGGTAAGACGCCCAACTCAATGTTAATAAATCATCCGAGAGCCGAGAGAGAGAAATCTGCCTTGCCTTTTTTGTCTGTCTTCAAGGCAAGTGAACGCAGATGGCGCACGAGACGGACGCTGCCATTTGCCCGCCAAATTCAAATTAACCATCTTTCCTTTTTCTTTATTTCTTCATAATATGGAGGCTCGATTAAATAAATAGGTAGGTACTCAAAATGTCATTTATTTGGTTTTGATAATATATTTTTCTTACAGACAATACGAATCAATGCCACCAAAAGAAATAACATTGTAAAACTTAATTACCTTTCTTACCGTTTATTAAATTTATTATAACCATAAATATGTATTATCATTATTAGTTGTAAAGGCTTTCAACTATTGATTAAGTGGATTAACAGAAATTTAATTAAAATGCACTAATGCTATTTTCGATTATTATTTCTGGGTAATCTTTCTATAAGAAATGAAAGAAAAAACAATCGAAAGTAGCATAAGTTCAACTGAATGACAGATTCACGCTTCAACACAATCCTTTTCACTACTATATTAAACTGTCTGTTAAAAATCACAAATTTAATAATATAGACTGTAATTACTAATAAAAGTCAATAATGTACCTAAACATCAAAACCAAACAATACGGCCGTTACAAAATTGCCAAACCTGGCTCGTCATCGGCGCGCATCACAGTTCTAGGCTAGGGCAGCATTGTCAAGTTGAAATTGTTTCTTAATCAAGCGTGAGAAAAAAAAGAACCACAAAAACTGTAGACAACTTGGCAACCACGAGGAATGCGATAACTGCTCCACCTACGTTCACTTGCCTAGCTGAGTGACAAGGAAATAAGCATATGAAGTTACGTGAAACAAAAAGAGATAAAGAACCATGAACAAATTTACAGGGCCAGTTACCAGTCTCTCCCTTGTCTCTGCCAGAAGAAAGTTTTTTTAGGGAGTTCGCATAGCCAGATTTCAATTTAACTTCTTCATCACATTCTATCTTTTGATTAAGATGATTTAATGTTCAATAATCTAAAGTTGGCACCTATTTATTCTATGCCTTTTCCATCAATTGAGCCGTGACCCGTGACTGATGACTTAATACCATGAGTGACAGATTTAAGACCAAAATGTTTGCCTATTTCGTATTAGCCAGAATATTGTCTATTCAAACATCGTTTTTATCCGATCGGACGAAAAACTATACCTTTCCGATGTGTTTTCTCATCGCAAAAGTCATGATTCCAGTACATTGTATTCGTTGCTTGGCAACATGCAATAACTGTACGTACATTTCCGTCCTAGGCCGGCAATATAACATTCCCGGCCTAGACCGGGAATATAAAATTTCTGTCATATTTAAACGCCTTTTTTTGTCAGATCTGACGTTTATCAAAAGCAAGATTTAGCTGTGGTTTCCCTAGTTACGTAATAAACTCCAAGCTTGCTCGATTCAAAACTTGATATTATGTTGAGTTTAAATTTAAAACACCGTGTTTAGAGTAACATTTGGCTCTATTTTTATAAATACGTATTATAATTAATTCCGATCGGATAAAAAATAGTATGTGCAACTCGTAGGAAAAGCACATTCCTGGACTCCTCATTCAATTATTTATTTAGGCGCGCAAACCATGATCTGTCGTCACAATGTCGCTCTACAAAACTAATTATGTTTATAATTAAAACTAGGTATGCCAATAATAAATGATGCCTTGGGCAGCTAATTGATATCAGACCAGAATATTGAGCGCTGTCTTCGTTAACCAATTATTAACCAGACTCTATCTGACCATAGCGGCACTCCTCTTAGAAGCTAGAAAACTAGATCGCTTAATCTACTGAAAGGAAGCGAGTACTCCCTAATAAAGGTACCCAAATAAATCGATATTCGGGAAAAATATCACGTAGCTCGTCGCGAATTTCATGAAATTATATCCGATTATTTTAATAAACTACGAGCCTGTTTCGGCCAATTAAAAATGTTAAATTTAACTCTACTGACAAGAATAAAGCAAGCTGAATCTTAGATTTTGATTTATTTGTCGTAGCAACGAAAGTGATCTTAATTTTTGAGAATAAAATAAGTTAAATTTTAGGTTTCGACTTACTAATGGAGCAAAAAAGTTATCTTAATTAGTAAAAAAAAAATTTAGTTAAAGCTTAGTCCTTGAGCAAAGAAAATTACAGTTCGACATAACTTCGTTAATGAGATAAACTAAGTTAGATCTCGGGTTTGATAACCAGATCGAAGAAAATTCCGAATAGGCTTTTAATATATGTATAGTTAAAGAAAATAGGATGAAAGGAAAAGATAATAATAATAATAATAATAATAATAATAATAATAATAATAATAAT